>CANYBF010149616.1:0-16288 GCA_948192965.1 Dalechampia spathulata | reverse complement strand
ATATAAGAAAAGGCTAAATGATTATTATTGGGCAAAATGATATGAATTCCTACAGGAATTAAATGAATATGATATCATGAAAAGAAAGATAACAGAAATTGAAAAGTCAGATGAAAAATGAGCTCATATATATTGAACCACGGTGATGATATAATGAAAGCCCAGAAAATGCACATATGGATAAAATGATGAATCAAAGAATAAGAGTGAGAATGCATAGCATGAATGAATTCTCATTAATATGCACTATTCATAAAGTTTGGCATATGATAATATGTTATGATACATGACATAAATAAATGATAAGTCATTTTCATATGAATATTTAATATGATTGGAAATTCATCATAATTTAAGATAGTTATGCTTAATGATTCATATATATATATGACATAAGATCTAAAAGAAATGTTCATACTGCTTGAACTAAATGATATGGTGATCAAATTGACATCAATGCATCATGAACTATTAATGCTATGGATCTTTAAATGCTATGATTATTTGGATTATATGATTAATTGTATTACATGTTATAACTAGCACCACTGAGTTTTGTACTCAGCGTTTGTCAATTGATAAATGCAGGAATAAGCAAAGCCGCGGAAGAGAAACGTTAGTGGCAACAGCAGGACCAACAAAATCTGTGTGGTAATAAAATTATTATGGACTTCTTATAAGTAATAATCATGCAAGATTTTATAAAAGTACTTTGGCAGTACATTGAATATTGATATATTATAAACTTGTAATAATGTGTGTATAATTATGACACTAAAAATGGTACGTATTAAATAATGAATGTTTAATTAAACCAGGGACTGTTAAAATGAATTAACAAAAAAAATTCTGCACTATTTATGAATATATGGAATCCCTTGTTGGATGATTATTAATTTTCTTGATAGAAAATTAGTAATCATTCTACGGGAGCATGTTACACAGCCAGAAGACGTGACAATCGTAGTAACTGTCTTCACTGCGTATTTGTGTATAACATGTATCGTGCTTAATGCATATCATCCTTTTCATTTACCACATCCAATTATTATAACCTAACTCTAATTCATCTTCTTGCTTTAACTTCCATCTATGCATACTTTTAACGAAATAGGCTTGTATGCCATTAATTCATTATTTCCTAGACTATTAACTCTTATGTGAAATGTTTATTATGTGAGCTTCTCTATCCATCATTATTATAGATATTAATGTTACTTACTTCATGTGATCAAGTACTTCATGTTGGATACATTGTTAAATATAGATTATAATGTTTCAGTTTTCCCTATGCACACCTAGCCATACCATTTCATTATTGAGCCATAAGCTTACTTCTGTTTAATATATCTTTAACATTCTTAATTTTATATATTTGAACTACAAATATTCTCAATTCAGATTCTTTTCTAGAAGTGAAACCATTACCTTTTTACTCACTACATTATATATATCATTCAGGTGTGGATTATAAACTATTCATTCTTATCGTCCGTCTATTTACATCTTATACTTCACCATTATCACTCATATAAGGTTTGCATAGATATCTTTCATATCCATAACTGTAATTACGAAAATCACTACTTCTTAAGATATTCATAACATGAGGGCTTGATTTACAAGATATCTTATCCTAGATTATTTCCTTTACTGTTGAATGCCTATTATAAATTGTAGGTTTATATGTATTCACCTTTATCAAGGAGAGGGGTATTTCATTCTAACAATGTATGTTAACCACTCTATACATGTTCATAGTCATGTTCGTATATAGGTCATCTAATCCTCTAATTCTATAACAATCATATACGTATGGTCCTATCCTTGTTCTTAGTTCATATTCTTAATGTGCACAAATAATCAATTCTTACATTCTATTATCACGAATACACTAATCTACGGTGGTACATAAATAAATATCAATGAGCACCACACATATCATGTATAGATATCAAGCACCACACATGTCATACATTAAGGTAACAATCAATCATTGTAATTCATGTCCTCGTATATGAGATTTCAGCTTTATACCATACAACTCCAATCTATCTACACTGTCCCTGATAACCATTGCATTCCCATAATATCTTCCCTTTCTATCTGTGGCAATGGGTCCTACCATTCAGCAGCAAGGACTTAGTTACACATTTCATGACGCTTCCTTTATCCTATAGGCAGTAAACATCAGTTTCCCTATAAGCTAAACCATAGCTCTGATACCACTAACACATGCCACACCCAGACTAGGTGTGCCATGCTCCCGTAAAATAGCTCATGACTTCCTAAAAGAAAATGATTAACTACCCTACACGGGATGAACCATCATCTAAATTTACCATGCATGTGATACTAATATCCAATGATAAGCAGGCAGAATAAACTTAGAGCATTCCATGACATACAAACATACTATATTTATTGCCTACTAAGAAGATAAATAAATAAATATAATTACAAACTACTCTAAGTCCCCGCCTTCAATAAATCCTTACTGAATGGCTGCCTTGGGATTTGTGTTCTTACTCAGTTGCTAACCTGCGTCCATCAAAAGATGAACGCTAAGTATATTAATCAGTTATGCTATAATCAACCAACATTAGAATAAATAATGACAGAACGTAAACCTCTTAATCATACCATGAGCAGGTGTTACCTGCAACACAAATACACCCTCTAGCATGTCCGCTATAGGACTATACATAGATCACAAGTCTTCCTTAGGGAACCTATATCATCTCATCATCATTTACACCTTAACTCACATGATATAAGTTACAGTTCCTATCATATTACATATCATTTCACGTATACATTGCATCACATATGAACATATGACATCCATATCATACATAGGTACCAGAGCACATATTCACGTATGTTCGTATATCTGTTTCACTTATATTCATGTTGTAATGCCTTATGGTATATCTAATGAATAATCATTTTTATCCAATCATCCTCTTTCATTATTTCAGTACAATAAGGATGTCATCATTATTAGCATACTTCCTTTCTGTAACATTCTCTATCTCAATCGTTAGATGTCTACGTGCTTTATTCATATTTTCCTTTTTAGATTCATAACATGTGAATGATAATGATAATGCATGAAGATGCAGTTATGCTATGCATCACCCTCTTGTTTTCCTGAACCTATCATCTCTTTTATTTCTTTTATGATTATGCATAATCTCTCTCTCATATTGGGTCCCTGTATGTACCGGTACTCAACTTCCAAAGGAGGGCATTTACTATCCGGGTCTTTAAACCCCTTTTTCTTTTTAACTGTATGTCTCGACACTCAACTCCCATAGCAGGGCAACATAATATACGATTCCATTATGGAACCCTATAATATATGACCCAATATGATTGGAGCATATAACTCATCTTTTCCTTTCCTCCTTTCCCCTTTCTTTATGCATGCCATGAATGTATTCAAGTATATATGCGATTCATGACATGATATTCATGTAACATCTCATGATGCTATAGAGAATACGCATAATCAAACCTCTAGATGACATAAGTCATCATCCACATCATTCACATAAGTCACATAGGTCATCATGCACATAATTCACACATATTCCTCATTCATATCATGATTCATCGAACACACATACTTTCCTTATTCATTCAAGCATTACATTCCCTTGTCTTTCTATCATTAACATACATAGAGCTTATTTTATAGATTCACAAGGTTACAAGCATATAAACATAAACTAGTAGTAATAAGGTAAGTACTCCCTACCCTTTGATGATTTCACAATGAAACATCTATCATAAGAAGCACTAACCTGGGGTCATGACGCACCTATCATATGCTCATAGTCCCTCTGTATACTCCTTCTAGCCTTAGCTTTAACATCTTGAGCTATTTCCCCTTTTAATCCCTAAACCCTAATGTTTTAAAGAGTTTAGAGGAGTTTTTATTAAGAAAATGGTATATAGTTATCCATTTCAAACCTGTTTAAAAATCAACAATTAGTCGTGTATGGCTGTACCAAATTCGGTACGCCCGTACGGGGCCAATACTCCTGACAGGCACAATTCCTGCGAAGGATGGTACGCCCATACCCTATTTGGTACGCCTGTGCCACCACAACTCTCTTGACAAACCACATTTCCTGCGAGCACCCGTATGGCCGAACAACCCCTTTGGTATGCCCGTACGGTCTCCAAGAGCCTAAGACTACTCATCTCCCTTGCTTGGTACGATCGTACGGCAACTCGTATGCCCGTACCGATCTCCACTCTCATCTTCACCACCACTCTAACTCACTCCCAAGCTACCTAGACACAAATCAAATATATCGTACACTTCTAAACCATCATTACATCATGCTCAACATAGCATCCACCCCATATACTACAGAGAAATCATAGTTCTCCATAAGGCGGTAACCACTCATTCTCCCACTAAATATCATCCCTTTTTTAATTCTCATCTTATCTCACCACATTCCAACCTAGTGATCATTCCACAAGATGTACACATACTTGTACATAATGAACAATTATACAATCAGATACATATACATCTCAATCCTACCATTTGTCAAGCATAGACACATGCAACAATGCAAAATAACTAGGGTCTCTAGTGTGGGTGTGACATGATTACATGTCATCAATGATTATGGATACTTAAAGATGATAAGTCAAGTACAATATATGAATGACTTTACTAAGTGAATGTAAAATGGAAATGTTACAAGTTTATTGGATGAGAATCATACTTCTCTTTGAGCTATCGATAAGGGTAAAGCAGTAGCAGGTTTGTGCTATTCACTTCATGACCTTACATAGGGTCTTACAATAGTAACATCTCGCTTATATGCTTATAATATCAATGTAATGAGTTTATATTATGAATCATATCATATGATCATCATTGTATATGATCATTAAAGCATCAATTATGCTTCATGTCGTGAATTATCCATACATAAAGGCATATTCATGATATATCATATAGAGGATACAAGGGGGGAAAAGAAAGTGATATACAGAGCAATGTTCGATTAAAGCGTACTGAGTTATACAGTTATTATCAATTACTATGATGGAATCATATAGTATAGGTTCCTATCATGGAACCATAGAGAAATGTTACGTTCCTACAGGAACCAGAGAATGATACAATACTGGTACATAGAGAAATAGACCCAATATGAGATTTTGCACAATCATACACAAAAGAAATGAAATGTTATAGGAAAATTAGAGGAAGAATGCAAAGCATGATTGCATTCTCACAGACATACATTATCATTCATCTATCATGGAAATACCATTGTAAAATGATAAATGTACTATAATTGTGCTTATATATAAAGACGTATATAGAGTAATGATGTTCAAATACAGTATCTAATACAAGAAAGGTTACAATGGATTTGTTATGGTATTTATTCCTATCTTTACACAGTATAATATATGCATTATTTATAACAAATAAAGTACCATGCCAAGTGATATGATATGACACGATTGTAATGTTTAATAGTTGTTCATCATGATTTGCTTTTGTTATGTTATCTATGATACATGTTCATGTTATTTACTCATTTACAACACCATTGAGTTTTATACTCAGCGTTTATCATTTGATGAATGTAGGACCAGGACCTTCGGGTGAGAGTTTGGATTAATCGATCTATAGTCAAAAGAGGTTGAAATTTTAAAGAATATTGTTCTTGAAGTAGTTTTGGACCAATGTAACATACTCCATGATGTCTTTTGTATATACAGCTTCTTGTATTAACCTTAGCAATAGTAATACTTATATATTTTTATTATATGTAATATCAATACCACTTTACTATGATAAATTAAATACACATATCTCACATAATGGATGATGGTATAAGTATACATGATAGATATATGATATATGCTCAGGATATAATGGATGTATACTATATTGATATTGATATTGCCCATGTTTACAGATATCATTGGATTACAAGTACACTTTATCTGATATAACTAAATGAATCAAAAAAAAGAAAAAAGTTGTATAGATCCCTTGTAGGATAATTAATAATTCCCTTGCTTAAGGGATTATTAACTATTTTACTGGAGCGTGTTATGTCGGGTTTAAGTGTGACAATGCATGCATGCATGACTAATTGGAAAGTATTTACCATTGGACCATAACTTTATTTCCATTTATATATGGTCATGAAACATTCAAGTTTGAAAGTGAAGGAGTTAGAACTTCATAAGGGTACTATTGAATCAAATGGTCTCTAATGTAAGCATGCTAATTAATGAAGGTAAGTCACTTTAGTTGCGTGTGCATATATGTTAAGTTAGGAGATGTATATGGGTAATTAAAATTTATAATAGGAATTAGTACATTATTGATTCTAATATTTATTATAATTAATGAAATGCATGCCATGTAATAAGAATAAAGGTTAAAGTCAAGAAGTGAAATAAATAATCACTTAATGGAATGTTATGTGAGTAACTCTAGTATCCAAAATAAACATAAAGGAAATCAAAATTAGATATTGAAATTATGACTAACTTGCGATGTAAAATGTGTAATTCTTTGCTAATTTTATAATGATGCAAGTTAGAGTTTCCAATAGGATCAACATAACCATTTAAAATGAGCACACTCATGAATCATATATTATATATTTATATCTTGCAGTTAAATTAGCTTAGATCTTTAACTAATAGATTTAAGGTTGAAAATTATTAGGTTAAAAAATGGATTTAAGGCTAAAAATGATTAGGTTAAATATGTAATAAAGTACTTAACAAGGGTAAGGAATACATGTATAAGGAAAATTGAAATCATTTAATACATGAATTTAATGAGTTATTGAATGGTATATTATACATATGTAGAATTAGGATCAAGTTGAGCTTATACATTATCACAACTTTCTACTGCATAACATGCTCCCGTACCATAATTATCAATTTTCTATTCTAGAAAATTCATAATCATCCTACAAGGGGTTACATTACTTAACCAATTAAAATGCATTATATATTTTTTTATAACAAAAACGGGCATAACAATCCATATCTTTTAAACATTATTTACATACTCACATTACTTATATCATTTATGCATCATTATATTGTTTTCATAAAACACACCCATCAATTTTACTGTCATTACTTTAATTACTGCTCTTACTGCCAATATTTTTATTTCTGCCAAAGTACCAAATACGTAAAATGCACAAATATTGCAAAATAGAGATCTGCTGAGAAGTCCAAGTCTGTACCAATAACTTTATTTGAATGACCTACTGCTGACTTCAATGATTCCCTTGCTTCATATTCTCAGTAGTTCCTACATTCATCAATTGATAAATGCTTAGTATAAAACTTAGTAGTGTTAGTATAACATAAATCACAAACATCATGATAATCATATGCCAACATAAATCACAAACATCATGATAATCACATGCCAACATAAATCAATTTAATCATCATGTAAATCATATCATATAATAACAAAGAAATCATCATTTTAATTAATCATAATGCATCAGTATATATACCATTAAAATATATCATATGCCATTAATTGTATACCATTATCATTATTTAACATCTTTACTATTACCTGTGATTATCATTTCAGTATCATCATTAATTCACCATCATACTCAGTATCATCATCATCATAATAATTCATTGCATCATAATATTTTATCAATAGATGTTAATGTCATGTCATGTATTCTTACTCTGTATGATACTGTAAACATCATCATATATGCATATATAGTGCGTTCATCATTCCATTCAATGTATTTCCATCATATATAATGATAATGATTGTCTATTGAGAATGCATTCATGTTATGCATTCTCCCTCTTATTTTCCTATAATATTTCATTTCATTTCATTACCCTTTCACTTTTGGGCCATTTCATATGCACACATTGTACTGGGTCTTTCATTTCAAAACATATTTGTGGTTCAACAAACTAAAACCCATTTCACATTCTTTTCTTTTCTTTTCTTTTAATTTCATTTCTTTTCATTTCATTTTTTTTCATTTAATTCCCATAGGAATTCATTTCATATTGCCCAGTACTTTTCCAGTTAACATTTTCCTTACGTTCGCTCATTTTCCTTCATCCTTATTTCTCCATGTCATGCTATGCCATGTTTCATATGATAATGCAATGATGATTATGACATGGTAAATGAATATAACTTCAAGTCATAGTTAATTATTTAATGCCATTGCATTATACCATACCATCGTCCCTTTTGATCATTTAATGATCGAGGAACATCATTCAAACTAGCACAAACCTGCAATTTCCTTTCCTTTTAAATTTCCTAGTGGTATGCAATGATTTTCCTCTAAACCACCTAAATCATAAATCAGTGTTCATATTTAATCAACAATTTGAATTCCATTATATTATTAATTCATACTGGTAATCTTATATCACTTTATAATAATTAATTAATCACATATCAGTTTAATTCACTTATTGTATCATAGTATTACTTAAGAAATCACATTGTCATTACTATTATATCACTATTCATATTCATTCAACTTTTCATCAATATATTATAAGACTCATTTCTTTAATATCATGTTACTTACATTAGTCCATAACCATATAAACTATGTTCTTAGCTTTTCCGTTATTACTTATCAAACTTACATTCCACTGAAAAATAATTGATTTTATAATATCAAATACTAGACAGTTAGTATCATAAGACTAATCATTTATTAATATCTAGAACATATGACTTAAACAGTTTCTTAATAATATACTATTCATATACTACTGCTATTGTTTTAAAATAATCTAATAACATCTTTATTCATCTGCTAACACTGTTCAATATCATGACTTACTTGAAAGTTACTCAGATATCATCTTACAACTTCATGTAACATGCCTTTAATACCTCTGTTATTTAGCCATTTAATTACTAACTTAAAAGACTTAACTTAATGTTCATATATCTTTAGAATATTCATTCTAACATCCAATTCATAATATAGCCGCATATCACACATATATTTGCACTTCATTTGACTACTTTGATATAACATGCCATATGCCTTTAACTTATGCATTTAATATTAAATTCAATCTTATAATTAAAACACTTCTAAAATCATATGTCATCACACCATATACTTCACTGTTATCTTTACTTTTAGTCAATAGATCTAAATCTTAAGTAAAACCATTTCATACCATAATCACTTCCAACTTCATTTAGGTCAATTAAAATCAATTTCCATGCAAATCCTTTTATATCATTAATAAAGTGACTCATTAAGCTTCTGATGAATACTTAACACACTTAATTTAGTGATCATTTAAGCCCTTAAATATAAGATTGCCGCATGCTTTAATTATAGTCCACTTAACACTTGAAAAATGCATCTTAAGTCCAATTCCATTATTCATGTTGTATGCTTCTTCCTCAAGACATCAAAATACTTCAAATTTACTTTAATTTTAAGTTATATAATTAATCATACTTAAACAGAAATCATTTTTCCTTAACTTTTAATCATATGAACTTAATATGAAGATTTAACCATAGATCATCAATTTAATCATCTTGTAACTTAAGATCTATGATTCTCTTAAGAGATTATCTTCTGATTTTAACAAATTTCCTCTGAACATACTTAGATCTTATCATCCTTTATCATTTTCTTTCAATATGATTCATCCATGCATGAAAATTCATAACACACACCCACACAACATGCAAACACTTTATTTCACCACTTTTACATCACCAACCATCAAAAACTTCAAATTAAGACTCAAATCTACTAGATCTACTAAGAACTATTTAGCCATAACATGATCTTCACTCAAAATGAATAGATCTACTAGATCTAACACTAATCCACACTCACCCTTACTCACCTTAAGCAAAACAACAAAAATCCAAACTAAAACTTGAATCTTCACTTGATTTAGCACCCGATCTATCAAGATCTACTCACCATCACCTTGTTTGAGCTTGCTACTTTAGCTTACCACCAAAATCACATATGTATGCACTTTAAAAGTTAGATCTGATAAAGAAATATAAGTTAGATATCAAATAGGTTATGGTTTACATGTTAAATACATAGATTTAGTGGATTTCGGCCTTACACTTGAAGAAGAAGAAGAAGATATTTCAATCACCATAAAGAAGAAAAAGAACAAGAAGATATTCGGCCAAACCTTGAAGAAAACATGTAAATCTAGCTTTGTACTTGAAAATCAAAGTGAAAAGAAGTAGGAAAAGATATGGTCTTCAGTTATTATGAAGGATATGCTTCAAACTCTTACGAAACAAGGTAGAAAAGTATATATCTTGACCAAACCTTATGCTAAACATATAGATCTAATGTTATACATGAGGTTTGAAAAGAAAAGAAGAAGTTAATGAAGTAGTTTTTAGTTTTCTTAAGAAGAAAATGTAAGAAAGTAAGAAGAAAGTGTATGAAGAAGGAGATAAGATGGAGAGCATTCGGTCACTTTGGTAAAGAAGAGGAAATGAGAGTGTTAGGATGAGTGAAGAGAGGAAAAATCTTAGGAAATTAAGTGGTCCTACTTAGGGAGGTTGCATTTTAGCTTCCATGCACCTTACCACACCCAATCGTAGCCTATAAGTCACACTAATATGTATAATTATACATATTTAATCCAAATTCCTCCAATCAATTCCTTTCATATGTATTTTATACTATAATTTATACTTCACTAACTTATTTCTCAATATAATAATACACTCCATCTTTTTTCACCAACTTATAAACTAATATTATATTTTCTCTCTCTTTCCACTATCACATATTCCTATTCCACTAACACATATACTAATATAATATTTTCTCTTTCCTACCACTATCACATATTATTATTCCACTAACACATATACCTATCCCACTATCACATTTACCCATAAATCTAATATTTTATATCCTCCACTAACAATAACATATAATAACTTAACATCCCACTAACTATAAAATATAATAACTTAATATCCTACTAACATTATATAACTATATATATATACACACTTACATACTCATTATTTAATTTATTATCTTATTTATACATATTATATTATATCATACCATTTCATCATATGTCAATATACTATTTAAATACTATAACCACATACTTATAATAATACATTACTAATACACTTATACATTACTTATACTTTAACTATACACTCCACTATACACTAAACCATATACTTATGCATATATACATACATACCTTTTTATATACAAATATATGTACATTTAATCAATTGTCTTAATCAAACATACTTAATTATATTAAGCATTATCAATATCGTATCCATTAACTTATCATCATTCAATGAATCTGTATTCACTGATTTCATTTATTAGTTTCATATCAACATCATGGCATTTATCAATTATCACATCTTTTATTTTTTCATAACATTCACATATCGCATAATTTCATGTCATCATCTTAATTATAACATATAGAAAGCAATGCACATCAATCATATCATCAATACAGTGTATGCTAAAAATGAGGATGTGACATACATACATTAAATTGATTGTTACATATATGGCTTATGTTATTGATTGTTACATATATGACCTATGTTATTGATTGTTACATTAAATTGATTGCTACATATATGGCCTAAGGGAAAGTATCACATAAATTGATTGTTACATATATGGCCTATGTTATTGATTACAAGATGTTTTATAAATGTTCTATGAAAATTTATTTATAAATGCAATGTTTTCAAGTTAGGAATGACAATGTTCAACATAATAATTACTTATGATTATGAAAATGATTCTTGAATGCTTAAATGGTTATATATAGAACAATCATGCATCATGTTCCCAATATTAGGTTACTCATACATATTAATGTATACTTACATGAAGGGAAGATTGTAATAAGGATGTTAATGAGATTTGAGAGGTAGGTGATGTTGTCCCTCCTCAATAGTAGGTTGGAAATGAGTCCCTGATAAACTATGCATAGTACATGATGAGAAAATTATTTTTTGAGATTGGTTGATATCGTCCTTCCTGGATGAGATGATATTTTTAATATTCTTTCTCAATAAACTCATATTTATTTTTAAGATTCTTTCTTCATGAGGTAATGTTTATTTTCAAAATTCTTTCATAATAAGGTAATATTCTTTTAAGGCTTTTTCTTGATGAAGCTATATTTATTTTTGATATTTTTCCATAATTAAATTATACATATTCTTGAGGTTGCCAGAAATTGGCCTATCTTAAAGAGTTTTGATATTTTATAAGGGTATAAATGACAAATTCAAGAGCATTGACATGTCATTCATGCCATTTGTATAATTCATCATTGTTAATAGCAAATAATGGTACGGTAGTTTAATGTTAGGCCTTGAAAAGTTAATTTGGGATAAATGAAGTGTAGAGAACATTATTAAAATGATCATATAGAAATGATGCATTTGCTAAGCATAAGAAGATATGTATATAGTCAATAATATCTCTAAGAGTTCTTATTATTAGCAAAACAAATGCATATGATTTATGTTATTATAATTATGACACTTTTATATACCATTAAGTTTTATACTTAACATTTATTATTAATGAATGCAAGTCAAGGTAGTTTGAAAAAGCATCAAGATCACTAAAGCACCAATACAATTAGAACATCCTAAACTTTTATGTAGATCTTGAATATACATCTTGACATGTAGCATATTTCTAACTACAATTCACATAATGAATACAAGTAACATAAATAATTACCATAATTACAAATAGATTATATTCTAGTAAATACTATGATAAAAATATGTACATCTCTTGTTGGTTGATTAATGGTTCCTAACACTTACGGAGTTTCTTAATCATACTATGGAAGGGAGAATGTTTCATTGGATTAATATGATAAGGTGAATTGTATGCATTCGATTTTATATAGCATGAATAGCATATTAACCATATAATGATGAAAGTAAAAATTTTCTATAAAATCTCTAATTCTTATATTCAAAAAAGAGTTTTGAATTTTCATAATGCTAAGTTTTAAGATTTTAAATTGAAGTTAGATATGCAAAATTGTTATAAAACTTAAAAGTATAACTTTTTAGATTAAATTTTAATGAAAACTCACCAATCATGCAATATGAGCCTAAAATTGCAACACAATGCTTAGAGCTACTGTAAAGTCTTACTCTTAACCTAATTTAAGTTAATTTTTTATAATATTTTTATTAGGATTTACATATTTTTAGCCAAAAAATTTATTGATCATCAATTTTAACTATAGGATTCAAGTCAACCATAATTTTAACCAATAAATGTATCTTATTACTTCAAAGAAAATAAAATAAAAGCCTCTCTAAAGATACCTTTGTCAATTTTTGGCAAAGTTGGTCAAAATTTATTCAAAGCTAAAATCACCTAAAAGTTTGTTTTCAATCTAAACATTAGTTTTTTTATCTTTTTAATTCAATTGTAAATTATGTTGTTAGCTTTCCCATAACTAGTTAATAAATTCTTACCATTTGGTTTAAGCTTTTTTAGTATATGTTTTGTATTTTTAGTAAATTCTATATTTCAATCAAATTATTTTAATTTCTAGATTTCTAAAAATTCCTTATAGACTATAGCTTTTAAGAGTGAGTTTTTCATTTCTCATTATTTCATCATATTTTATTTTGATATTATATTTAAATCTTATTTATTCCATTAATCTATTTTACTACTTTAATTTTTCTGTCACGTCTGCAAGCACATGACTTAGGCATTTCATTATGCATTTATAATCTCTGATTTATTGATTGGTTGAGTCAGTTATTATGGTGATGTTAAAAGGCCTGATTATATAAATTGATGAACGTATAAGTTAAATGTGTTATTGGTGATTAGGAGATTTTATTTTAATTGATGGTGAAGTGTTATTACTAATTACGGTAATTAGGGATAAATTTGGTATTTTGTTATAATTAGGAGCTTTTCACATAGTTAATTATGTAGGTGAATTTATTTTTTGGACGTGATGTTATTTTATTTTTTATTTTTTTTATTTTTATTTATTTATTAATATTAATTAATTAGGTAATATGCCTGATTATTGATAGTTTTTTTTAGTTATAGGAATTAAATAGATTATGTAATTATTTTAATTAGTTGATTAATAATTTTAGTTATAACACTAGAATTAAGAGAAGTTATTATTACTATATATATATATGATTTGCAAACTATAGATAATTATATTTATATGGCTATATGTTTAATATAATTTGTTACTTAATATTTATGAATATAGTTTATTAGCATTTACCAATTATGTTATTCTAAGGAATGGGCGACTAGAGATCTGACTTATAGTATGTAATATTTCCATTTTAGTTGTATTAAGGATGCCTTAGTTTTAATATTATTTTAAATGACTTTGGTGGGAGTGAGTTGACGTCTCCCATGCAATCGAAGGGGGGGATGTCTTTAGTATGTATTCAATATTCTCTTTTCATTTTTTGGGGATTTCATAGTTTTCTTCTTGAGTTATTTCCCTTCTTTTCATCTGATGGAGAAATTTTCGCCTGAACCATTGAAGAGGTCATGAGTGCTAGGTTGTTTTGCTCTCGCATAACACTTCACCTTGTCCACCCTTTTTGCGATTTTCTTTCAAGCTACTACTGTCTTGTTTTGGGTTATGTATACGCTGAGTTTATGAGGAACCAAGATGCTATGGGTTCATTCCCTTCTTGTGAGGTTGGCGAATCTATTTACATATTGTGAGTGTTGGGTTGCATGTGAAATCAGGTTACTCTTTCCTCTGTATGGTTGCATGCTATGGTTGTTGGAGAAGATCTTGTGTCCTCCTTATTGCTTTGGAGGCTGGGTTTGAATCCTTTGTGTGTTGCAGTGGATTGAAGATCGCACGTAGGGGAGGGTGTTTTCTTCACATGCATTGTTACACCTACCTAGAGACCCTAGGAGTTAGGTCTTTATATGTGTATATGCGTAGATGTATGGTAGGAATGCCATACGTATTTAATGATGTAGGTTGTGAATAAGTGTATGCATGATGATGGTTTTATGCTTATGTGTGAATGTGAATTGCCTTGGTTTGGAATGCATGAATTTATGTGTATGCATAGGATGACAATGTATTGCTTTATATTGTACTACTTGTGTTTATTGGCTTATTTTGCGTGTGTCGTC
Source organism: Dalechampia spathulata (assembly GCA_948192965.1). Classification (NCBI taxonomy): domain Eukaryota; kingdom Viridiplantae; phylum Streptophyta; class Magnoliopsida; order Malpighiales; family Euphorbiaceae; genus Dalechampia; species Dalechampia spathulata. Next base: position 1,055 of record CANYBF010149616.1, on the reverse strand, counting down.
ACCTTATCGGGAAGCGTGCCTTCTCGGTTGGATGAGGGATGACAAGTATTTATGGTTCGGATTGTGATTGGAAGTGTGTTTGAGAATGGTATGAGTGTTGTGATAGGTTTCGTGTGACTTAGGCAAGATTGTGCTTGGAAAGTTACTGTAACGACTCGTGAAGTGGCATCACGACTTGTTACAGAAGGTTTTGTGAGTGTGCATGGTAGAATAGTTGCTGTAACGACTCGTGCAGGGTATCACGACTCGTTACAGAAGGTTGTGCCTATGACAGACAGGATTTTGGTCGGGCACGACTCGTGACGGAGTGTCACGAGTCGTTACAGAGAGTTTTGGATAGATTTCTGAAGGATTGTGGTGTGTCACGAGTCGTGACATAGCTGTCATGAGTCGTGACAGCATTGTCATGAGTCATGACAGCAGGGGATAGCGCTCTTCACGAGTCGTGATGGGGGCTTCACGACTCGTGACAGAAACTTTTTGTAGGGTAATCTGCCGTTTGACTTTTTGACTTTTACGGGCATAAATTAAGCTTCTTTTAGACTCTTCATTTGTTCATTTCTTTTAACCTAAACACGTTTTAACCCATTTAAAACCCCCCTTTTTGCATCCCAAGTTACGGGAGTGAGAAGAGAAGTAGAAGTTAGCACGGAAAGAGGCAGGATTGGAAACTTGAGTTAGAAGTTACTTGTGATTCAAGGTTTGTACTAGATATGTTTGTTTGAGCTGTATGTGCTAGTTTTATACTTTTAAGCCACTTTTGGCTTATTTCTATTGCCAGATGACTTACACTAAGTCTAGGCTTGTGTGATTGCCACTTTTGGATTTATTGCTATTGCCTATAGAGCTTAGGCATGTTCTATTGATTGGATTGTATCGCTTCTAGCGTGATATATTGATGTTTACTAGTAAAGTGCTTGGAACAATATATTTTCCTTGCTTGGTTATGTGATGAATGATTCACGTGTAATGTTGTGCTTGGATTGATGCTTAATTGCTTGGAAATATGATGAATTGTCCAAGCTTTGATGCATGAGATGATTTAATTGCTATGA
>CANYBF010149572.1:0-60334 GCA_948192965.1 Dalechampia spathulata | reverse complement strand
AAACTAGGCAAACTCGTTTGTTAAGATTACAAGAATGGTTTAGCTACTACAGATTTGATATTGAATATATTCCATCAAATAAAAATGTAATAGCTGACTCTCTTTCTCGTGAACTTGCAGATATAGGAAATGGATCCTGCTAGAAACAAATTGTGTTGGATTTGCAAAAGGCAGGGGCATATCCGAAAGGATTGTCCGAATAAGAGAAAGAAGGTGGAGAGCGATAGCTCAAGCCCAGAAAGGGCTGGTAAAAAAGCAAAGATGGTTGCCTACAGTCTTTGCTGGTTTTGTAAGCAAAGAGGGCATTGGTCAATCGAATGTCCCAAAAAGCCTACAACAACGGTTTCTAAAAAATTGGCAAAAGTATTCAAAGTCCATGATCAGTTCATAGAAGCTGATGCTCGAAGAAGAAAAGAGTTATCCTCTATCCAAAAGGAAAAACTCTCAAAAGGAAAAGAAATTATTCCTGATGACGAAGGTCATGAATTGGAAAGTGGAGATCCCACTAAGCCAAGATCGGTTGGTCTCATAATAGACGATTCTGACAAAGAAACATTCTCAGATGATGATCTTCTAGACGAGGAAAACCCTTGTAATAATGAAGATGAAGTCATTGGCTTGCTGGGAGAATCAAGTGGAAAATTTGATTATACAGTGAAGTTCAAAAAACCTTCACATACCAGCACACCCTTAGAAAAGATAAAGCCTTCAGGATGGAAGGACGAGCTTGGTAAAGAATGGGATGAACCCATTGAGATTAAGGCTCAAGCCTTAGAATCTGAATCCAGATCGGATGATGCTAGTCAAGCATGGATCAACAAAGGACTTTCGAAAGAAGGTTTCTGGTTATATGACCAAGCCAAGAGATACCTCTCCAAGGTAGAATTCTGGTCTGAATATGGAATTCCCCAGATGTACATTAATCATCTAGGAAAATCCATAGACAAATTGGCTAATCATATAATGAGGCTTGAAAGAAAACTGAATCTTGTCACCAGAGGAGAAGAAGAGTTGATGAACAAAGTAGAAAAGAGAAAGCAGATACTAAGAGCAATGAGCCAATATCTTCCTACAGAACTCCAAGAAAAGATACAGAAAGAAGTAGTTAATTCTGTTGATAAAATGTTTGAAGCAGCCACAGAACTATACCCATACATCCATGTTTATTTAGACGGATGGGTAACACTAAGAGTGGAAGAAGCTATGGCAGTAAAATGTTTACCGCTGGTAGACATGGGACTAGTTGATGTACTAGAAATCAATCTAGAGCAAACAGAACAGCTGCCCGGCATAGTAAGGACTGCGATCAAGAGGATGGCAACTAGAAAAGGAAAAGCTATTTGCACCATAACCAGTACAGTCATGGAGTACGAAGAAGATGGAACCCCTATATATCCATATCAAATTTGGGAAATTGAAGCAATTCCTGGAGAGACGCTGACAAAACCTCAAGAAGTCAACAAAGAACAAGTATGGAAAGCTTATCAGAAAAACAAGTCGTTCAACAAAGCAAAGGCCATAGAATTGTTCAAAGAAAAGGTCACAACCTTGTCACGAGATTGGGATTATTTAATTCTGGGAGATGAACGAATCTTAGTCATAATTCATCAGGATGAAGTCCCGATTCAGCAATTAAAAACATATAAATGGAATGACGAACAGTTCGAACAAGGAAGAAAGCGTGCTATAGAATTAAGGTATTTTTTCTCAGATTTACATAGCAACCTTAAATTCAAAAGCCAGACATTTGAGCTCTGGAAAAAGCTGTATCAAAAGAAGGAACGACATCTGGAGGAAGAACTGTTAAGAGGAATACAAAATGACTCCAGTGAAGACGAAGATGACCCTGAAGAAGATCCAAACTGGATAAATATCCAAGGAGCTAATCAATAAGCTTTCTAAAAAGATAAGATAAGGAATCTTATCAGATATGTAAAGCTGGATAAAACAGCCTATGGACACCAGCTGTTAGTGCTTTTTATTTGTCATGTTGTGTGCATTATTAAGATTTCTGATAAAGGAATCTGGTCCTAGCTTTGAGTCACGAGTCTGAAAAGGACACCCCAAACCAAAGTTGGTTTGTATTTTAGCTTTTATAAAAGATAACAAGGAATCTCCTTTTTATCTTATCGTCTGATTAGCTTACTTTTGAGCTGGCAAACGGTACTAGAGGCACCAGCACTTGTATTATAAATACCTCTTCAGATCTCTGAAGAAGGGGAGAGAAAAATAAAACTCAAGAAAATCACTATAAATCTTGTTCTTCAATCTTAATGGTCTCGTCCATTATTGAAAAATTTTCAACGAGCTTATGTTTATTAGATCTCACAAATCTCAGAAAAGTTAGAGATCTAAGAATAGAGTTGGTTCAAACAGGAAGCTTTGTACACGACCAGCATTGGGAAAATCACAATCAATATTGTGATTGTAGAGAAGCACAGCTTACTTTAGAACTAATCCAACGTATCATTCAGTTTCTTGACGAAATTCTCTCCTCTACACCTCAACAAGTTTCTTCAAGACGGTCTGAATCAGAGGGAGTGCCAGTAAGACCTCAAAGAGAAGGCAATCACAGCACAGAAGATCCTTCAACTCAACGCCGGTGACGGGCAGGAAGAAATAAGACTGCGGAAGCAAAGTGGACCCAATCAGTCTGAGGTATAGATCTTTTGTTAATTAAAATAGTTTCTGATTGTGAAAAACTTCTTATGACAAAAGAAGTAAGGGATTGAAAGAAATCTATCGTATATGTGTTAGAAGTATTACTTGTGTTATTAACTTTATGTCTAAAAGTTGTCCACATCCTGATTGTTTTCATTTAGATCATGGTACAGATAAAGTCCCAGTAATAGGATTGTTAAACTCTGTTATAGATAATATTAATTTAGTAAAAATAGAATTAGAAAATATAAATGAGAAAATAGAAGTGTTTGTTAAGCAACTAGAAGAAGTATCTTTAGCTCAAAAGGAATTCGAAAAATATTTTATTGAAAATAGATCTCCTCTAGGATTTGTTGCTAGTAATAGATATTTTAATGAATATAAAAAATTAGAAGAAATCAGGAATGATAGGAATTAAGTAGTTTTGTTTTTAGAGTAGTTCTTATATTCCGCTTAAGTAAGAGCAGACTCGCAAAGAGTGGTATCAGAGACTTGTTTAAGGTTTTAAGAGTTTTTTAGACTACTTAGATCATATAATTAAGTTCTGTGGTGATAGAATAAATATTAGAAGAATAGGGTAAGAAATAAAATAATAAAAATATAGTTTGTTTTTATTAGGCACTTAGTCAAAGTGGTCCATAGTAGAAGCACCCTAAATTAGGAATTATTTCCAAAAGCACACTAATACGGGAATAAAAAGTTTTTCCTGCATTTAATAGAGAAATCACCCGAGAAAATGTTAGATAATATTGAAATATGAAAATAAACATAAAAACTAATAGCATGTGCCTGAAAGAAGCAAAAGCCTAAAAAAATAAGAGGAGTGAAGCCTGGCTTTGTTTGGTGGATGATCGTCTTCTTTGCTGCTATTACTTGGAAGTAAAAACAGTGTGTTTTAATTAGGATTGGAAGACGAGTGTTGAATAAATTAATCGATACTAATGAGTGGAATCCAGTTCATAATTTGATGTCAAATGGGAATTCATTTCCATGGTCAAATGGTCAACCTTTAACACACCCATCCCTTTCCCGGGGGCCTTTCTTTCCTTCATTTTATTCTTATATTTTCTCTTAAATTAATTGCATTCCATAACTTTTTATTTATAAAATATTATGCATTATTTTTCTCAACAATTACATTTAGGGCAACATTTAAGAATTATAACAATTAAATATTATATTTAAATAAAATTTTGAATATATATATGCATAGACAATTATTTTTTTATAAGTAAAAACATTACAAGTTCTAGGAATACAAGTGCTTTTAGAAAGTGTAAATATTTGAATTTTAAACTAAATTTTTGTAAATATATATATATATATATAAATAAGAAATTAAATATTCTTCTATATAAAAGTTAAGCATCATAAATTATAAATTATATAACAAGTAATATCAATAAATTATTAATTTTTCATTAACTATGCATCAATAATTATACCTATTTTACATATAAAGTGGTTTCTTTATGTAAATTTGACAACTCTTTAAAAGCATATATATAAATTTCTTTATTGCTGAACCAAAATACATAGAAGTACTTTTTTTATTTGTTCCAAATTTAAAAATATGTAGAGAAAAGCAGGCAAAAGGTAGAAAAATGTTTAGATAGAACTAATCTACCAAATGGAATTATTGCTACAATGTGTTATTTTATTCATTTATAATAAGTTACCTTCCTTCCAACGTCAATTAGTTTAATATAGAAACTAATATTTTATATAAATTATGATCACAAAATATTTTAAATTCAAATAATTTAACGTTGAATTATCACTAAAATTTTTCCAATAAAATAGATATGATTGTGATAATAAATAATTATATAAAAAAAAGGAAAATTATTATATATTATAATCATATTAATTAAATAATTAGTTTAGGTGATAAATCCAAAGGGTATGAATGCGGTGGTGGGACAGTGTGAATGTGGCAGATTTCTACTATAATACAGGCATTGGATTTTATTCAGCCCACATTTTGCGCACACCTACTTTCAAAAATCATAACCCCAATAACACCTTTTTAACTTAAAATATCAATTTCAAATCCTCTGCTTTCTTTAACATTACAATAATTCAAAATTGATTTCCTATTTTACAGCACTACTGTTTGTTAGTTAATTATATTCCTCCATCAGCGGCAGGTCTTGAAAGATAATATAATATTTGTTGGGTTGAAGTTGATATTATTATAAACTCATCATATTCCAATGTCTTGTATAAGAAGCAATCCAAAATCACAGCACAAAGTAATTTCCATGTGTTTGTATTGCAGAGAATAATAACTAACCACCGCTCTTCCTCCAACAAAAATACTGACCACTAGATGTGCCAAAATGGATCACTTTGTATCTAATTCCATATTTCATTTCAGCAATATCCAAAATTATAAAGCACAAAATAATAGTTTGAAAGAAATGATATCCTATTTAGATAACTAAATCATCAAAAAAATACAGAAAAGCTACAACTGATCGCTAATTCAAGTTATAATACCTACCGCGATTCACCACAATGCTGAATGAATCCATGTAATGCCCTATGGGAACTGTTAGGTTGAAGGTTTAGGGTTTAGGTTAGTGCATGCATAGTCCAAGGAACCCACACCTTGAAGTTGCTCGTACCATATGCAGATATATCAACAAGGCCACACCCGGATAAGAGACGCAAGTATCATGAGAAAACATAAAGGTTCAGATCAGTCTATTTTTATTTTATTTATAATTAAATAAATTCAAATAAATTTTTTTTATCATGGATTATGAACTTAATCATGCCTAATAGATATAAATTTTAAAATAAATTATTTATTTTTTATCTATAAAATAAAAAAATTTATATTTCATAAAAATGTATGATTTCACATTAATAATTAAATCAAATAATATTTTTATATATTCATAAGATTATAAATTTTTAAATTATACACAAATCAATGATAATCTAATTCGTAATTGAATCATTTATTAAACAACTTTTATCAACTAAAGTTAAATAATTTTTTATGAAATTAAATTTGAAACAACTTAGTTTACATGTAATAACATTTTTTTCTACTGATTGGGAAAATTGTTTCATTACTACAAGGTTCGTAATAAGGTATCATGCTGTGCTTGGAGACGCATCAATCTCTTTAAAATAATTAAAAAAAGCATACAATTTCATATATATTAAGAATATACTAATATCAAGTAAATTGAATTTTTATATAAACAAATATAATAATATTTGATGGAATAAACTTAAATTTAAATTATTTTAATATGTATATATAAATTATTAACCTAAATAATAAAGTAAAAAAACTATGTTAGCGTGTAAAAATTACTTTTTAGAAATATGAAATTCATAATTTTTACAAACTTTAATCAATGTAGTATTTGGACATAGAAGTTCGGATAAGCAAAGATTGGTTTTTTTCTGTAAAATAATTGAAATATAAGCTGATTACAATATTCAAACGGAGTCAGCTTGGATTTTAGAGAATGAATTATGCTCAAATAGAAAAAATCCACAAGAGAAGGAAGTAATTTCTACTGTGCAGCTAAGAAAACCACAAACTTTATGTATATGCAACTAAGCATCGTCGTTTTGCTGAATTCACTATTTTCAATTATTCACTGTTCATATTCAACCTTATATGTACTTTACTCTCACTGTATTTCTCGAGCTAAAGCCATTTCAGTTAATCCCAAATGGTTATATATTTAAATTTTCAATTTCTTGTTTTTTCTTAGATTTCAGAATATGAGAGTGAAGAAGCAGAAACGCCACCGCAGAGCGGTGAGATTCTACATGACATGTTTTGGATTTAGACAGCCGTTCAAAATTCTCTGTGATGGCACATTTGTGCATCATCTTATAATAAACCGCATTGCGCCTGCTGACGATGCTCTCGTTAACATACTTGGTGGCCCTGTTAAGCTTTTCACCACCAGGTCCATGTTTGTCTGATTTCCATCCATTTCCTTGTTTCCTCACAGCTAGTTGCTTCTATGCTAGCCTTTTTCTCCTTTCATGTGTGTGAATGTTTATATATGCGTATATGTCTATTCTGGAGTTTTATGCGTTTGTGCTACTCCATTTTTCAGATGTGTTCATGCGGAGCTTAAAAGACTTGGTAAATCCTTTTCTGAATCTCTGCAGGCTGCTCAACAACTCATGACTGCAAGGTACAAACGAACCCTTTTGTCTTCTATTATAAAAGATTTCATCTTTTGTTCTAATATTACACGATCTCTTCTATACTAATATGCTTCAGTATTCGCAAATCCGTTTTCCTTATTGAGTTTTGTAAATGAACTCCAAATTTCAGTTGCGATCATGAGAGGGTAAAGAGTGCTGAAGCTTGCATTTTGGAAGTTATGGGAGAAAATAACCCTGAACACTTTTTTCTTGCCACTCAGGATTTTAATATGCGGAAGAAGTTCTGTGAGGTTAGTGTATCTCATTGTTTTTTGGTGCTGGTATGGAACTTCTATATATATCATAGTATGAAACTTTCTTTCCATGGTTGCATGACAACTTTGTTTAATGTATCTTTTTTCCAAAATCAATTTTTGTTGCATTGGGAACGCATGCATATCTGTTATGGATATGTTTCTTATTTTGATATAGATTATCTGTATGGAATGGTGATTGGTTTGTCTCCAATCATTTTGTCTTGACAAACAATGACTTGTAAAGTAATAGAAAGATACAATGTGATACACACTAGTCGATAAAAGTATTACGTTGATGAATTTGGTGGATATACTCTGTTGTCTTGTTTATGGTTGAGGAAAGTCCTTACCAAGCTAAACCACAGGCTATTGATTAACAGTTACTAAGAATATAGCTACTGCCCAGGTACCAGCTGTCCCTCTTATATTTGGCCTGCGAAATTCTCTACACCTTGAGCCACCTTCTGCATTTCAACATGAGTTGTTAAAGCTTCTGAAGAAGAGCGCTTACATTTGACTGAATTAGAGCAAAATGTCTTAAAAAAAGGGATCAAGAGCATATTGGCAAATGAGGAATATGGAAATTCTTATGGTGAAGATGAAGGTCTAGGAGATCAAAATTTGGAAACACATTCTACTAAAAAGAAGCGCAACACACAGAAAATGAATGTCAAGGATAGGCCTCGATTCAAAATTAAAAAAGCCAAGGTACTTCTCTGGATTTTCTATATAAAAACTTCAACATCTGCAATCTGTGTTTTAAACGTGATACTTGTCAAGTATCTTTTGTTTCATTGTTCCTATCCTCTTGACATTCATGTCAATCTGCAACAGTTTAGTTATGAGGACCACTTTTCAATGTTCTTTTCCATATCCATGTTTAATAGATAAAATCTAATAATAAATTATAGTTCAAATTTTAATAATAGACTGCAACGAAATTGTAGTCAATATTAAAAAAAGTTAATAAACATGGCCTCCTCAACAGTAAAAGAAACATCAACTTTTCTTTCCAATTGAAGGAACCACCTGACTCTGGATTTAGAGTGTGAGATCAAGGACTTTAAGTCTTAATTTTTCTATTCTTTGATTTTGTTTATATTTGTTTTTGAGTCTATGGTTTAAACGTTTAATGTGTTCAATGATTTGCAATTTTTCTCTTTCACTACTTCTCTCCATTTCTATTTGTAAAGATAGGAGGATTTGTAATAATGAAAGATCAAGTGCAAGTGCACTTTTTGAGTTTCCATGGCATGCGCTTCCAAAGTGTAGAGGCTCTCTGTTGGAAGCCTCGACTTGAGTGCCTCACAACTTGAAAGCACTTTCATGAACTTGGTTGGCTAGGATGCAAGATACATAAAGTTGCAACATCTTGTGTTTTCCTTTGGAAACAAATAAACTATTCAAAGAAACCAAAATGTGTTCTCAATGTATTTATCTATGCTTGGAAATCTTTGAACTTTTTGTCTCCAATTCTTCATTTGGAGAATTTTTACTTCTAAGCATAAGATTTCAATTTTTTTTAATTGTTTCTGATACACTTGTTTCCCGCTGCTAAATTTTTTTTTCCTGGTACTTTTTATTAAGAGCTCACTCTCTCCCTGTCTTCGTTCACCCTCTCGTGCAATGTACACACACATGTGCAATTGTCTGCCTGACATAGATGGAAATCTCTATCCATGGGCTTTCGCAAGAGATCCTTATTTGCCGGCCTCTACAGTGGATATTGTTTGGTCTAACTTGATATGAGGAATGAATATTGATTATACTATAGATTGTAAGATTCATGATTGCTATTGATGTAGCAATTAGCATATGTTGAAGCTTGTTGAATCATGAGGTCATAAGTTGATGTTGTGTTAGTGTAATTGAATCTGTGCTAAGCAAATGTTGACTTTGTGTTCGTATTTCTCAGGGCCCAAATCCACTTTCATGCAAGAAGAAAAAGAAGGATATGGACCCGAAATCTTCATCAAAGAAGGTAAGTGTCACTTTGTGATCTGCCACTTGTTTTATTTCCATACTCAGTAAGTGAGTGCAAGATTTTAGAATAAATATATAATCTGACATTGTTTGCTGAATGTGTTGAACTTAAGCATTCAAATTATTGAAACAAAAACAAGTTGGATATTCTTTTCTACCATGCATTTTTTTGCTTACAGGTGCAACTGAGTTTAAACATTTCATTGCATTTCAAAGCAAAGACTGGCAAAGTTATGTTGTCATAACGTGAAATAAAATAAACCATGTTTTCAAAGTTATTAATAACGTTTTAGTGGTGATTTCAGAATTTTTATTGGAATGAAGTGCAATGGAAAATTTTAGTATTTTGTTTTGGATGTACATAGTAAGAATGTATTTTTTAAAAATTATGCTAATAGAAAGATGTTTCTATATATTTGATTTGAACAATATATTTAGTTAAATGTTAGTATATTTATTATACCTTTTGTTTTCTTATTGTAAAAGAATGCAGTTAAAAATTCTAGTTTTTTTTGTTATATCTTTTAAAGTACAAATGCTTCAAAAATTAGGAAAGCTGGCCCTATATCGCGGGATGGTAAAAATTTTAGTCGGCACTCACTGAATGACAAATTTTTACTCCCCATTTGAAGTGTGAACTTGCCCCGATGATTGCCTATTTGGTTCACACTTCAAACTCATGAGTGTGACGTCTCAAAAATATCAATAATAGGATAGGAACACATGTCTTGGCCATGTTAGTGGGACAAAAATTATCACCGGATGACAATACGAAGATAAATTTTTGATGTGGCGTTATATCTTAATTCAAACTCCGGGTTGTGACAATTAACTTGGATATGTTGTCTTTTTTCAGACAAGCTAGATTTGACATTCTAACAAGATGTAGTAACATTGCAAGGGAATTCACCTATGGCCATCAATCGTTATGCAACTATATGTACATTTTCTGGAGCTAAAATAGTTAATATAAGCAAAATTTGGGCGCTTTTGTGCAGGGAAATAATGTTGTTGACAACTCTGTGAGAAGTAGGGCCAAGAAAAGAAACAGAACACGGAAAAGAAAAGCACCTGCAGATACTGTCTGCACATAAGTTTCATGCCAACTGGTGAAGCTTCAAGTGAGACTTGCATCTGATTTAAATGGACGGTTCACTCGAGGCAAAATCAGGCTCAACTGTAGCTTGTTATAAAAGGTAAGATATTTACAAATGCTACAGTATGAAAGATGAGTCGATTGCAAATTAAACGAGAATTAGATCACAATTCTATATTTGCTTGCTGATTTTTCCTGTTCTCAGATATATGCGGAGCGAAAGTTAAGATATTGAGTGGAATTTTTGGTGTCACACGTGCTTGAATTTCACTCAGCACTTTGAGAGAGTTGTTTGGCATTTAGTGGCCTGAAATATCTCACGTTTATTCTCTTTCCCCTGTCCATATGTGAGTGCGGTCAAGGACTCTAATGACTAAAGAAGTGGTGAAGGTGATCATGATGTTCATTGCATCGTCTTTTCTCACATCGGCAGAAAAGAACGTGCGTGGAAGCTTGTGGACAATTAACCACCGGATATCTAGCAAGACTAATGATGTCAAATGCAAGGATTGAATACTTTGAACAAAATATTATTTTACTTATGAGAATTTTAAGTACGGTTTCCCATGGTTGCATATCAAAGTTCTTACCACTCTAAATCTTGAAACTAGGAAATATTACTAACACTAATGCTTGTTGGTATTGAACATCGTGGCAGTCAAGCCGCATGCCAGAGCCTCATGGGGTATGTTTTTAACATGTTCAACACCTTCAGCAAAAATCACACCCATGCCCATGTGCAAATGTGGCTCAATATGGCAGTGAAATGCCCAAACTCCAGGATTATCTGTTATAAATCTCAGTGCTGTCCATCCGTAAGGGAAAATCACTGCAGTGTTTTTACGAGGTGGGTTTTTCAAGTTGAACTTCTTCTCATCTTTTTCGGTGAACTTCCCTTCTCCATACCCTAAAACCCAAAAGTCATGGCCATGCAAGTGCCATGGATGTACTTCACTAACGCCTGCAGTTAACGAATTAGCGTTTTGAAGAATCACATCCACTGTAGTCTTATAAGGAAGCATGTAAACCCCACTTCCTATAGTTGTATTAGGGTTCTCTGGTATTTTCATCACATCATAACTAGTATCGTAAGATTCGGGTGGCTTTTCCTGATTAAAAGCATTCCGGAGACTGAATTTAATAGCACCTAAGTATGGGGTGGCAGGTAATGAGAGGGAAACATTGTTGATAGACCACTTAGTAACACCATTATATGTGTTTTGAGTGTTCAATAGAACGATCCGACGGTCATAATTTTTGGGAGGTGGTGGGGTACCCGTGAGCGCTAAAACTTTGTTGACGAAAGCAACGCTACGAGCAGTATCATTCCATTGAGGGGTGAGGGGAGGTGGGGATATGGGGAGTTTAGAAGGAGAGACTTTTTGATAGTTTAACAAAGTTAGAGCTTGAGAAGTATTGGGATCTCTTCCAATTACTCCTGCGGAAATCCAATAGTTGTGGTAAGGGTTTTGATTTGTAGTAATAATGACCGAATAAGTCTCTCCAGAATAGATGTCCAGACTGCCAGTCTCAAATGGTTGCACATAATTTCCGTCAGCTTCTACCACCAACATGTTGTGACCCTGTGCACAAGGACATGCAAACTTAAATCTTCACGTTTAAAAATGTTGGATTTTTGAACATTAATTACAATAAAAACAAAAAGGAAAAAAAAAAAGGAAAGCTGTAGATAGATGAAGACCAGATGAAATCACGGAGAGCATTGTATTAGAAAGAATGAAAGCAACTTTTTTCATGTATGACAGAGAAAAACAACAGGACGAGAGCTGCATTACTGCCGAAGAGATTATGGAAACAGATCTGATAGCGTTTGATTTGTTTTTTTCTTTGTTCAAACAAATAAAAAAGAAATGTGTGATGTGAATGTAACAAGTGTTGATTATGTGTAGGTTGTGTTTTTGAATTTTGTGCGATGGGAATAAAGTAGGGATGGTGCAATGCAGATCCGTAGGGTTAAGATTCCAGCGAGAAAATGGTAGAGAGAGAGAGAGGGGAAGAATCAGTCATCCTCAGTGTCAACCCTTGTTGACAAAAACCACTCATAATGGTACTATTCCACTATCTATGGGACCATTTTTCCTTGGATTAATCTCTCTTGATTTAACTTTTTAACATAACGCATAAAAATGAATCCTGACTTTTTTTCTAAAGGAATTCTTCTTCCAACTCCTTTGTGGTGTTTATCCTCAGTGTAAAGTTCAACATTTTATATTTGGTTACTTTATATGCATGCATGTGCTTAAGCCTGATACCAAAAGGTGATTCCCTCACCCAAAGTCCCCACAGAGCCCGAACAGTTGTGGAGGGGTAAATCACGGTACTCAGCGGCCTCCTAGATAGGAGGTCAAGTACTCAGTGACCACAAGAAGTCCACCCAAAGTGTTACTCAACGTGCAATGTTTTTGCATTGTTTATTTGTTGTAATAATTTGTTTTCAAACTACATCATATTATCCATTCATTCTGCTCCTCGAACGTAAAAATTATGTTCTTTTGTCAATTTCATCCTGTCAATTCAATTCAACTTTACACTGAGGATTGTTGGATGAATGATTCTTATTTCTCTCTCCTTTTTCTCTTTTCCTTTTCTTGTATCCCTTAACTTGGTGCTCAAAAGCATAATATCTTTACATTCTCATAATCCTTTGACAACTTGCCAAATTTCTTCAAAACAATTGACCCCATGAAATTGATGCATCATTATTCCAACATTTCTCTACCTACAAATAATTCTAAGTAGGGTCACAATCTGCAAATGGATTGCTAACGGAGCATTTATCTTCCCTATTCCAATGACAGTCCAAAAAGAAATTCTGATTATTTCTAATGCTACCCTACTTAGAATTGTTAAAACAACGTGTCCACTAATTAACTTTAGCATATTCTATAAGTATATTAAATTGCGATCACGACGTAGTTTAGTAGATTCAAGATATGATGATTTTGTGCAGAATAGTTGAGGAGCACTTACACCAATAGCCAAGTTGAGTGAAGACAGGGAAGTAGTGCTGGCAATTCTCAGTCTGTATTTTTTGTTTGGCTCCACATGAAGGATGTATGGTGCGCATTGCTCGCTTCCTTTTATCTTGCACTGTTGCTGGGCAGCATTTTGGCCATAGTGGGCTGCTAGAGAACAGCCATATTGCCCTCTCCCATTGATAAGTAAGCTCTAATAAAAATAACACGTGATTAATAATTCTGACATAAAATCATCCGTCAAGTGAAATTGATAATTCTATATTTAAAATAAAACGTATAAATTCGGAAATTAAGTAAAATTATTTCATTATTTGGTCGTTGGAGTGAGTGACCTGGGGTTCACCAATCCAACGAAGTGGGACGGAAGAGAGGCCAAGTTCTTGGCTATGAACACTTTGATGCCACCAATCACTCAGTAACAAGTCAAATTCGCCATCGTATTGGAATGGTGTCTTGTGATCTTCCACTATCAGTAAACCATACAACCCAGCTGACCTTTGCATTCCATAATGTCCATGGTAAAAGTACGTTCCTGGCTGCAATATTTCATTTTATTCATAAAATTTAATCAGTGGGATATTCTTTTACAAAAGAAAACTGTGTTATATATTCAAAATATATGTATAGACAAGGTGGAAAAGCCACTTTCCAGGCATGCTTATATACCACTAAATTACTCCAATTCATATGCTGATGATGTATGAAGTAGAGAATACGGTAGAAGCTAGGTGCCTAAGAAAATGATCATTTTTATAAGTGATATAAGAGAAAAGAGAGCCAATTAATTAATAATTAGTTGAGTCGGAAATGATGCTGCACATTACCAAGATTGCTCCTTCTATTGTCCAAATAAATTTAATAGATATGCATCGATTGTCCCTGTGTTGACTTTGAGATTATGGACAACACCATTATCATTTTCATCATTTCTCCCTTTAGCTGACTTCTCATAATCATATTTGTCTACCGACACATTTTATTGGATTAAATATGTTAAATTAATAGATTAAAAATATCTAATAAAAAAAAGATCCTATTTTAGATTGATTAATCGTATAAAACATGTGTTGTTAAGGGTAATGCGGGTTAAAAAGGAGAAAAGAGGGAAAGAGAGTTTACCCTGTCAACAATGAATCTGTAGTTAAAGGTTTCGCCGGGGTTGATAGCACACTGAGAAATGGCTGCAGTACCATCAGCCCAAGGTGTACCCTCCTGTATTTCAAATTTAACAAATAGTATTCATGAACATAATCGTATGCAAAGAAGAGATGCTTAGAAAAGGAATCCAAATAACAAGAGCTGGCTGCCAATGCCAAAACATGCTGAACATGAAATAAAAGCAAAGAAAAAGACAAACCTGTCTAATTCCATGCCAATGAATGACAACTCCTTCAGTGTTAAGTTTATTAGTAAGCTGAATATGAACATAATCTCCAGCCTGTGCTCTGATGGTCGGCCCTGGGAACTGGCCATTTATCCCCATCACCACATTTTCTTTGCAGTCTGGAGACCGAAACATGTATTCTACTTCCCACTTGTAGAAATGTCCGTGCCCTTTATTACTGCCAGAAGCTGACGATTTCATACATGACATTAACAAAATAAGCATTAAAACCATATGATTCCTACACCTCACTCTCTCTACTGACACCCCACCCATTTTGTTGAGCAGATGATGAAAAAGGAGGATCTTATGTAATGGGGAAGAAGAGGATGCAGAGATATATATAAGTGCTACAGTTCATTTCCAATAATGACATTAACAGAATAGCATCAAAATTTCTCAAAAATATCTTGGGATAAAATAAAATTGAAATTGAATGATTAAGTTGAATATTATTTTTTTAAAAAAAAATATCAAACATATCAACCTCATATCTGCATTGGGTAAACTCAAACAAATACTAAATGCCATATTAATTATTATTTGATACCATTTTCAAATTTTAGACTTTATCTTTTTATTTTAATTTGTACGGTTCAATATTTTTGAAATCATCTTTTTTTGTTTTCTTATATCATAGAATATTTAAAGTATGATTTATTATATATTATATTTTAGATATAATAATGACTGAAAAAGCATAACCTTTCATTCTAAAAGAATAATTTGCGGTTTGAAGAATGCAGATTTATATTATAGTTGGTATGATTTGTTTGGACAAATAATAAAGCTTTTTGACTAAAGATCCAATTATGACAAAAGTGATTGATAGCATAATAATAATAATTATACTAAAACCACCATCAAATCATTCATAAATATTTAATGAACAAGTGAATTCATGTAATCAAGTATCTTGATTTGTATTAATTTAAAAACGTGAAGCTTTTCCAACACCACATGTTATCAATTTGTATATTTCGAAGCCCGCAAAATTATCAACATCATCTGCTTTGATTGTTTCATACATGTGAAACATCACTCCCAATTATCCATTTGTTTTAGCCGCCTTCACTGCTTCCCCGTTAAACTAATATGCAATGACTCTATTTCAGTACAACATCTCGTATGAGTTAATACGTAGACATCTATTATTGGTGAGGGCATAGATTATTGAACCATGCTACAGTCGTTTATAGGAATTGCAGCACCACCTCAATAAATTGATTGCATGCTTTATCATCATAATCTTATCCCTATGAATTTATCTTCTGATTAAGAATTTAAATTTTATCAAATAAATGAGTCAATCTGATGATGTTAATTAGAAACAAAAAGAAAAAACATATGAATGTGTGATAGTGATATTATGCAAATTAAATTTAATTTGCAAGAGAAAAGAGAGAAAATTTTAGCAAGAAAAGCTCAATTGGGGATTTTGGTTTAATAAATTAGATCCAAACATTGTGGTTCCATTACCTAGGACCATCCAATTAGGATAAACTCTAAATGGCCCCATGCAAATTAAACATAAAAAGATATTTTAATTTTATGAAACTATTAAATTTTAAGTTTGTTTTATTAATTCAATTAAAGGAGTAAGAGAGGTTGAGACTTAGTTTGCTTCAAAATTGATGTGAATTTCACTTGAAAGCAAGCTAGGATAGCTCAAACTTCCCGCATAACATCGAGAGAAAAGCACAAAAATGGCCGACATAAAAAGGCTAGAAACTGATACACGCTCAGGATCAAATGGTTTCAGTGCCTTAGCCCACCAAGTTTCAGGTTTTTCTTGCTGACTTAAAGAGGGACATCATTAACTCGAGCAATCAGTCTCTAATTCTGCACCCTAAGCCATGTTTTTCAGTCTCTCGAGGTTTGTTTATGTTAAAATCTCTAATGATCGTTCTGATAGATAACTTTTCAAAAGATAACATATATTTACAAGCTCCATCAAACAAATAAATACTAGAAATAAAATATTTCAATATTAATTAATTAATATTTTCATATTCAAACACGAATTCCTAAATTGATTCAAAAAGAAACTTGTAATATTTAGAAAGGTGCGGATTTGATAAAAAAAATATTGATATGTTTGTTTTACCCTAAAATTCAAATACACTATTATTATTTTATAATAACTAATATTAATCTGAGCATGATAGATTATCCAAAGATAATATTTAATGTCCATATCATTGTTCAATTATTTGTAATTTATAAAATTGATACGCATGATGTTTTATGTATAAATATGAGGGCTTTGGAATTTATAACAAAGTAAAACTAAACAAATCTTAGGAATTGGTGTGAATGCATAAGATTCCCATATTCCCATTGGTTTTATTAATGGGAGTAGTTACTTTGGGCTGGTAGGCCCATACTTGTCCGGACAACACTCACTCATACTAGTTGTATATTAATATGAATTACACTAAGAGGATGATGACATTCTCATTTTAAAATCATCATCATCATGCTTAGCAAAAGCCTGCACAGGAAAGCATCTCCCTCCACTCTTTGATTCAATTTTACCGTTGGAAGGCTAACTCCCATTTTGCACATCGAAATACCATTAACAATTCATTAATTACTTGTGCCATCGCACAGTTACGATTTTCAAAAACAAACTTATTTGTTTAATTTCATTACTATCCTTTTTCAACACAATATTTATATTTTTCAGAGAAGTAATTTAATACCTTATTATATTAATAAATCACCTCACATAATTCATATCATATAATTAATCTTCAAAAATAAAATTAATATTTTAAATTCAATAAAATATGATCTGAATTTGAATTAACAAATCAAATATATAATACAATATATTTATATTTATCACCAATAAATTAATATAAACTTAATAATAAATAACCTCGATTTACTTCTTAGACTTCATAAATTATATTAAAAATTATGGGTCCTTATTAAAACATGGACCGCCTTACACATGGTATGGGAGGGAGCATCTAATTCCCCACCTTTCCAGCTTTGTTTATTTTACTAGATAATAGGATAGTGGACTAATATATTAATATATTCTGACTTTAATTATTTTTCAAATTTTCATAATTAAAATAATATAAATACTAATGATACTTATATTTATTATTTTGAAAAAAATATTTTCACTTCAAATCATCAAAATTCAAATATTTAAATACTTTTGTGATTTTAATTGTTGATAAATTTCTGGTAATTTATCATCTTATTCCTATAAATAAATAATTGAAAACATGTAAATGGTTCAAATAAAATATTTTTAATTCTACTTAATTTTTAGGTATTTATATATGATTTTTTAAAAACTTAAGATAATGTTTCATTTTAGTTTGAGAAATAGATATAAAATTGATTAATAAGTAAAAATGGTACAGTCGGCTCCATCCAAAGTTTTCACGTCTTGAGATGGATATTTATAAATATAAAAAATTAAAAGTTAATTAAATAGATCACAAAATATTTTTATGTATATACTTTTATCTTAACTCAAAATCGTTTCATAATATTGATTATTAAAAATATACCAAAAATATATAATAACATGACGATTTATGACGATTTATACAAGATGTTAATATGATACATATTATATAATATGATAAATAATACATTAATATTAATAGTTGACATAATATGATATTTTAAAATATTTGATGAATATTATTTATTGAAAAATCTTTAATGATATTAATTTATTATATATATAAAAATTTAACTAATTAATAATAGAATTAAACACCTGTACCATTTTATTACAACTGGCAAAGCGTTGATATTATTTTATTAATTAACCCATCCATTTAATTTTATTATTATTTTGGTCTCATATGAATAAATCTTCTTTCTAGCCTATTTATAATTTTAATAAAATCATTAAAATGTCAAATCTTCATAATATCCTTATTAATTCTTGTAAAAATAAAAATATATCTCTTAGAGTATTTTTTTTTTACTGCATAAATTAATGATATAATATATTTGTAACTTTTCATTTAAAAAATTTTTTCATTTTTGATTTATCTTATTTTAACATCTCAATTTATTTATTCATATACTTTTAAATATTTATTATTTTAACTTATTTTAATTTAAGATACATATAATACATACATCACATTCAACCTTCTTTAACTTCTAATTTTATTTTTTTGATAAAAATTAAAGGTATATGAGAAGTAAAATTGAGATATTTAAATAGTAAAAACTAAATTTTATGAGGTAAATTAAAAATTATAATTATTTCAAATGTTTAAACTATATAAATAAGTTGATGTGTTAAAGAGAAAAAATTAATTATCAAATTCAGTAAGCTACAAATATACGATTTCTAAATTAATTATATCAAATCATGATTTCTAAATTAATTATATCAAATCAATCATGTTTGATTATACATGTCAAATTCTAAATTATATTTGAATTTCAGAATTAAAATGATAGATTACTTATAACCTCTTAATTTTAAATTATAATTTGATAATTATACCCTTAAATTATATTTTTTTCTTTGGAAATCTAATATAGATTTTATTTAGAAAAGATTGATAGAAGCTTAAGCTTTGATACAAGAAGATGCAAGTTATAGCACAAAATACCATGTTCCTAGTTATCCTAGTGCCATCATAAATCTTGTTTATGAATTAATTAACAACTTTTTATAAACTAACGTGGGAGTTAGTAAATTCTAATAGGGGTATGAAAGTCATTTAAATCGATTTGGACATTTTAATTGGGCAACTTTGTTTCCTATTTATTAATAAAGTGTTAGCTCACATCATCCTTGATTCCATGCCACCATAAATATCAGCCTCAATGGGCGTGTGCCCTCCACACTCTTCAACATCCAAATAACCCTTTTCTCTTCCTCGACTACTTCCATCCATGGCACCAGATACTGACCACCAACAGATCTCCTCCACCCACCAACAGCTTAACCCTCCCACCGATATTGAAAACCAAGCTCCCCAGCAACTAGAAGTGGAGATCGTCGACTACTCCAAACGATCACAGTGGCTTCGAGCTGCTGTCTTAGGTGCAAATGATGGTTTACTCTCTACGGCTTCTATTATGGTAGGAGTTGGAGCTGTTCGTAAAGACCCCAAAACCATGATACTTACAGGTATCGCCGGCCTACTAGCCGGTGCATGTAGCATGGCCATCGGAGAATTTGTGTCTGTTTATTCACAATACGATACAGAAATGGCTCAACTTCAAAGAGAGATCAAATCGAGAACTGTAAAACCCTCCGACGTAGAAATGAAGAGAGGGAATTTGCCCAAGCCACTACAGGCGGCCGGAGCTTCAGCCCTTGCGTTTGCTGTGGGGGCGGTGATACCACTTCTGGGCGCTGCTTTTATAAAGGAATACACAGTGAGGGTTGGGGTGGTGATAGGTTTGACAAGTATCACGTTGATAGGGTTCGGATGGTTCGGTGCAGTTTTAGGGCACGCGCCTGGTGTGGTGAAGTCATCTTTGAGGGTGTTAGTTGGAGGGTGGTTCGCCATGGCTATAACTTATGGATCAACCAAAGCAATCAGTATGTCCGGACTTTGATTTCATGTCATCTATACAAAGACTTGTGGTGTTATACGTTTAAGATTATCTTCCATATAATCACTTTGTAGATCTACGCCCGAAGTGGGTTCTCACGCCAACTTCGCTTTGCTTTTCTTTTCTTTACGTCATGAATTAGTTCTTTGTTGCCTGTTTTAGATCCCATGGCTTACTTAAAGAATAAGTTATTATGTTGTTTTTTATATCAATATAATCGATTATATAATATAATAAAAAGTATAATATAATGTATTGTAATTGTTACTATATTATTATATTATAATATATTGTATAATAATGAAATCTAATATAATTAATATGTTATTTTAAATTATATTAAAATTAATTTTTTTATTTAAAATTCAATTTCAATATTTTGATTTTTGATTTTAGGATTTTGATCTAAAATTTTAATTCTTTATTATTTATTTTGTATTTCATGATAATCCTGAATCTCATATTTTAATTAATATGATTTGATTTTAATGTTATATAACTTTTTAAAGATTATATTAATGTTTATTTTGTCATTTGTTAATAAAATAATTTTGATGAGTTATAATGAAGAAATATAATGATAAATATATGAAAATTAATATATATTCAATAATGTATATGATTATATAGGTATGAATGAATATATTACATGATTTTTTCAATTATCTAAATAACATAATCAACAATATAAGATAATAATAATTAGTTAAAAAATTATGATAATCACATTATATGATTGGTGACTTCTTATCAAATAATAAAATATGATGAAGGTATTCCAAGACTTTGTTGGAATTAATTTTCTTTATACATTTGTGTGATTTACAAATATTCATTTATAAGGTGATTTATTGTGAGAATTTTAATATAAAAATTTTAGAATTATTTGAACTTAAAAGTATCATGAATATTATATAGCCTCAGGATGATTAATAAACAGAGAAATATACCCATTATAATTCAAACACGTAAGTTATTACTTATGGATATTATCCTCTTTTAAATCACTAACTTTCAAACTAACTACATAAATATAACATAACGAGCTTAAATTAATAAATATGAGATTATTAATAATAAATATAAACAGTAATTTAAAAGATCACACTGTTGAACTGGTGGAAGTGTCATGCCACGTGCAAATTTGTATAGTATTACAATTCACTAAGAATTAGTCAATAATTAATGACCACCTGGCCAAGATGGGATTGTTAGAACAAAAAGTACGTTCAATGATGCACCATCCTCGAATATATTAATATAAAATGTAATGTGATGGTGGGCTTAAGCCCAAATCCCATGCACAAGCACCTAAGCAGAAAATATTTTACATTTCAACTAATTCCACCATCTTACCATTTCTATCCCTCTACTCAAACGAAACCACATCCCTCTTTTCCATGTTCCATTGCCCCCATTTTAGTCATTTAGCAGATGCCCCCTTAACGTCTCTGTTTACATATTAATTACCTCGAGCCAACACTGCATAATCCTTGCATCAACACCCCAAACAGCAGTGATCACCGTGCATTCATAAAATGCTCATTCGCAATGTGACAGTAACGGTTCAGATGTCAGCTAACGGCACAGTCGAAGCAAATCTCTGTTGCACCACATAAAGACGACGACTACATTATAAAGTAGGCTATATTTTCCTACGACTTTGTTGAGCTGTCAAATACATTCGCAGTATTTACAGCTAAAGGTTTCTTGTTATCACTGTCATTATTCTTCTCATTATCATTATCTTCTTAATCTCTGTTTTCGATTTTGGGATTTTGCAAACTTTGGACTGTTTGTGGGCACTATTCGGGTTTGAGTTCTAGCTCTCTATCGTGTTTCTTGTATTTGAATTGTTGCGAGTTGATTTTTGTTTTTTTTTCCACTTGTTTTTGAGCCATTTTCTCTGGTTTTGAATGTAGTTTTAATTTACCTATATCGTGATTATTATTGTTGTAATCGTCGTCGTCGTCGTCATCATCATCATTATTATATTGAATTTTCTGGTTTCTTGGTTCAGGTAGCTGTCTAGTTTCCCTTTGCCTTTTGTTTTATGGGTTTTATTGTGGTTTTGTCTTCCTTTTAAGGTTAAAAATAGTCTGATTATAGTAGCGTAGTTTGTTTTTCTTTCTAAGAAGTGAATTGCAATAATTTTAATTGGAGAACAGCATCCATTTGAGTGTGGATCTGTGATAACCAATTTTTCCTTTTTTTCGTTTACTATGTCAACATAACTTTCCCTCGTTTATTCATTTTAAAATTAATTTCTTCATTTCTTCGAGTTTCTATATCTTTATTATTCGTCTTACCAATGCTTACATGTTTTTTTCTCGGTTGCAGGGTGTTCTGATATCTTTGTTTGTATACCAGTAGTTTCTCAGCTGTTCAGGTATGGTGATGAGTATAACTACTCGTTTACTGTGATTGCATGTGGTTTTACCAGCACATGTGATTTATTTTAGCATATTTATTTCTAAATTTGATATTTGTCTTTGTTTTGGTTGTCTTTTAACTGGTTATTCTTTTTTAGGAATTAATTCTATGCAGGTTGATTTATTGATATCGCATTTTGAGTAATTTCTATGATACTTGGGCTTGTTACTTCAATTTCTGGAGAAAGTGGTTTCTCTTGTTTCGATTGTTAAGGCTATCTTAGCTTAGCTGCCAATTGTTGCTGCATGTATGGTGCTTCTACGGGCATTCTAAACGCAGACGTGCTAGATTTAATTTATCATTAACCTTCAAATTTTTAGTTGTAATTGTTGGTCTTTTCAATCTGGAAAAGCTTTATTGGCTGTGTTTGGTTTGCTACTGATTTGTTTGTACATTTCGTTTGTAATTGTTGGTCTTTTCAATCAATACTAGTTTTGCTCAGGTTGATTGTCGTGCATTGCCAGCTCCAAGGGTATATGTCAAATTCTTCCTGTGCTTTTGCCAACTTACTGATTTGTTCATGTCTGCTATAAACTCAAAATGTAGTGTGGAATGTCTGCTACAAATTTGATTGTGAAATTCAGTCTAGAGCTTCCCAGTTTTCTGAACTTTTTTGTAGCTAAAAGTAGGCAATGGGGAGGATTTCTTTCCACCAAATGGGCGGTGGAATTTTAATAACAAGGTATTTGTTTGTCTTTCTTTCCTTTTGATTATGGCTCCAATTTTTGACACTTTCATGCAATTCTGTTGAAGAAACTTGTGGACCCATGCAAGATAGAGCGATGGGCTGTTGCAAACTTCTCAGTATGTTGTGATACACGTAACGTTATAAGAGATTTGACAATGTGCAGAGATGAAAAGGATTGTAAGTTCTCTCATTATGAGTGTTATTTCTACAAGGTCTCTTATTGGATTGGATTGCTGTGTTGGAAACATGTACAATCTACTAATAAACTGAGTGTCATTATTTTGTGTTGTTTTGTAGCCAATAGAGCCTCCTTTTGATGTATTTGAGGAGAGTCACAGTTTAGACGTGCCCCGCCTACAGTTAGAGTGGAGAAAATGTTTGATGAGATACAATCTAAACTTCCTGGTGCCCAAAAATTTCTTTTGTATTTACTTCCTGAGAGGAAAATTTCTGACTTATATGATTAGTCATTTCAGTTATCATACATCATCAATGTTGAGGTCACTCGTTGGCATTCTTGTACTAAAATGTATTTCAATCTCCATGGTCCTTGAAGAAAGAAAAATCTTTAAGAATTTGGAATCGTCACTCAATGCACTGCTCCGCAAAGGATTAATGACCAATATCTCACAAAATATTTTACTGATGATAAATGCAAAGGTGAGATATATTGTTTGGTGTGTATATTTTCTTTTAATGTAAGGCTAATCTCACGCCTGTTTCACTGTATGAGCCTGCAGTTGGCGTTACACAGATGATTCTAAGGTTGTTTTTGTTGGCGTGGGTCGAGCTTGTTATATGAGCATTTTTATCTTGAACCATTGCATCTCGGCGGATTAAATTCCATGTTAGCAGTTGAACATTCTCTCTCCATACCACTGGTTTCTAAAGTTCCTACCATCTTCATTGGTATGGATGTATTATGTGCCATCCATTGCTGCGGTACTTTAGTGTGATAATTTTGCACATGTTGCCTTGAATGTTCTTTGATTGTATGAATCTTCTTTTTCTCCAACTGATTATCGCTGTTGCATTGGTATTGTTGGAATTTGTAGGTAGTGAGTTCCAGGCAGTGGCCACTGAAATCTCGCTATAGGGCATCTGTCGGCACTCAGTCCCCAAAGGTTGAAACGATAGACTCTTTATACAAACGTGTGTCTGACACTGAGGATGAAGGAACGATGAGGTGTTACTGAGAACTAGTTAAAAAATTTGATCATTTGCATGAGTTCTAATTTTGGCTCTCTTGTTTGACACAGACTAAGGTTATTCTATACCATCAGCAATTTTGTGGAAGAAACAAGAATATAAAATATGAAATTCATAGATAAATTTGGTTTCATATCTATTTGTAAGAAATTAAATAACAAAGGTAAGTTTTAGGTTTCAAATGGTTTGGAAAAAATTATAATAACATGATTGAAAATTAAAATCTTGATAGTGGTACTTTTGATCCACACCATTCAACTGCTTTGGAATGTATTTTTGATGCATCTTTTTGTTTCATTCTCGAAGGAGCTTTTGTTGGACTTCTATTCTAGTTCAGGGAAAAGGAAATCAGAGCAGATCATCATATTCAGGTATTGTTTTCATTTAAATTTGGCATTGGATGAGCTTGTGAAAGCAAGTCCTATGAATGAAATGCAATATTGGAAAACTATCTATTTCATTTCTAGTCCTGGTGAAACTGTACTTATGTGTGTTCGGTTATTTAACAAGAGAGGTTAAATTGAAGCCTTTTGGATGACATTTGTCTCAGTAAACCATAGATGACATTTGTGTTAAGTTGAAGTACTTCTACTATCCCATAATGGTAGGTTTACTTTTCTATTTCATCCATCCGAAAATATTGTCCATTGTTCTTTTCAAGAGCACTTACATTTCTGCATTTCTTGTAAATCAGTATTCATAATTTAACCTATCATTAGTAAAACAAGTTTCTTATATAAAATGATAAAATCTCAAGGCAGTGTTAGGATTTGAATCCTAGACCTCTCTCTTCTTGAGAGGAGGCTATCCTAGTTGGTTAGCATAAGTTTGATTTTTAACAACCGAATATTTGTGGCGTTGGTGTGCTGCTTATTGGTTCAAAATAAAATTTGTGAAAATTTATTTTATTCATTTTAATTAAAAATTTTGGCAAATGAACATGTCTGGTGTTCTCTTAACCCAATGAAGCTATGGGCTATGTCATATTTCTTGTCAAAAGAGGATGATGGAGGCTGTAAAGTTGAGCTTCAGTTCACTATGATAAATGATAAGAATGCAAATTATGTCAATTATTTGCACTGCTTTAAAATAATAACTTTCTTTTCGGTTGGTTGTTTTATATTTTCATGTTCGGTTATTTTGTATCTGCTTAGGGAACTACAAGGCCGACACATTATTATGTTCTGTTGGATGAGATTGGCTTTTCAGCAGATGATCTGCAGGAACTTGTGCATTCACTGTCATGTGTGTGAGTAAGGAAGTTTCTTTTTATTCAGATAAATGATTGAAACTGTCATTAGTTACTAACTTGATGTATTTTTGTTATGATATTGTAGGTATCAAAGGAGCACAACTGCTATTTCTGTGGGTAAGATTCTTTAATATTTTCAAATTGGATATTTACTGAGCTGTTAGAAGATACACTGCTGAATCTAGGACCTGTTTTACTGCTCTATGTATATTTTATTTCTTTGTATGATAGATAAGCTTTGTTTTTGTTTGGGCTTTTCCCCTCTGCAGTTGCCCCCATATGTTATGCTTATCTTGCTGCGACACAGATGAGACAGTTCATGAAATTTGAGGATGCATCGGAAACATCATCAAGCCATGGTGGAGTAACTGCGGCTGGAGCCGTTACTGTAGCTCAGATGCCCAAATTGGATGATAAAGTTCCCAACTCCATGTTCCTCTGTGGAAGCTGTCGTATCTGCTTGGTGTAAAAAATGGAACTTGGAAGTATAGTATAGTTTTCGCGTAGGTTCTGGGATAGATACTCTCCTTTTCAGTAGAAGAGTTGAATGTTGACGCAGGACAGTTCTTTGTTGATGAGGAATCATCGATGGAATTGGGCTATCTGTTTTACTTATTGGAAGTAGTGTGTTTTGACAGGTAGCATGAAAACTCATGAGTAGCCGTGACGTGGGGGTATGGCGCAACCATCTCACTGAGGAATGCCATGATTATGGCCATGCTGGGCTTGGTCTGAAAGTGCCGGCTCGGCCCTTTTGCCTATTTCGTTACCTTAAAAATCAGATTAACCCTATATTCTAGACAGATATTTGATAATGAAATATATATTTGTAACTTATCTTAAATTAGCAGATTCCAAGTAACAGCCCATAAAGAGGAAACTAGATGGCGTCATTAATTTCTGGTTCAGAGAATCGGTTGAGAATTTTCCATAAAGAAAACACATCCGCCATTTGCGAGTTTCAGTGGCCCCAAGATTGTCATTTTAGGAGGTGGTCCCTACGCGACATGAGACACTTGAGCCATGAGATGAGATAACTGTTTACATATTAATACCCTAAATCCGTACGCTTTGGGACGCCATATATCCCTCATATCGAAAATCCAAACCACGTAATCACCGTTCAACTTAAATATGATCATCGCAGGACGAAATTTAGACGGCATCCATGTAAGGAAACAGGATAGTCAAACCAAATCCCTCTTCCACAGTATAATTGAAACAGGGACGTTATAGAGTGGGCTAGGGCTATATATTATATTTTCATATTCGAAGCTCTTTTTGTCCCTCTCTATCACGACTTCTACAGTGTCCTCCAACACTCTTACTCTTTGGGTGGAAGGTCTCTGCCCCCTTTCCCCCTTGATATATAAATTTTCTGTTCATCTCTGTCTTTGGTTTAAGGATTTTGTAAAATTTGGACTCTTTGCTGGTGAGGGTTTCAGTTTTAGTCCTCTCTTTGTTTTCTTGTCCTTGTGGTTTTAGGGTTTTTAAGCCATTTTCTCCGGTTTTAAATGTAGTTTTAGTTTGTTTTCTTTGGTATTTTTTGCGTGATTGTTGTTGTTGTGATCGTTGTCATCATTATTGTTGTCAGAGTAATGTAGTTTGTTTTTCTCTTTTAAAAAGTGATTTGCATGCGTTTTATTTTAGGGAAATAGCATCCATGACCGGAATGCAGATCTGTGATGACCACTTTTTTTCTCATGAGATGACTTTTGTCTTTTAATTTATTATTTATATTTATTTTTTGTTTTTTTCCTGCAATTTTAACAAATTTCTGCCTTTTATTCCTGTTTAAAGCTAATTATTTATTTTTTTTCTTTCCTGCAATTTTAACAAATTTCTGCCTTTTATTCATTTTTGATACCAATTTCTTATTTTTTTTCCGAGTTTTATATTTTTGTTATTCGTCTTACCAGAACTTGTATATTTTATTTTCTGTTGCAGGGTATTCTAATATCTTTGCCTGTATACAAGTGGTTTACTCTACTCTTTAGGTATAATCATCTGATGTGCATAAATACTCTACTGTGATTGCATGCGGATTAACCAGCACGTGTGATTTTTTTATGGTATTTCAATTTGTAATCTTGATATTTGGCTTTATTTTTGGTGGTCTTTAAACTGGGTTATAGTCTCTTTGATTAATTTATGTGGGTTCATTTTGTGACTTTGTCTGTGCTCTCGCTTGTTATGGCTACTTTATTTTGGCACCCTATAATTTTCCAACTTGGCTTCTAGGTTGTCTAGATTACTTTTTGATGATTTTATCTTCAACGCAATTGTTTTATATCTTATTTAACACATGCTTGTGGGCGCTATAGCTGATTGTTTTTTTGTTCTTTAAATTATAGTGTTTTCGCAGTTCATTTTTAGGATTTTGTGGAAATTCATGCTATCTCAGTTCTTCAGTAATTATACCGTGTATGGTGCTTCTACAGGCACCTTCGTATCTTAAGTTGTAATTATAGGCCTTTTCAATCTTGCTAAGAGGTTTTATTGTCTGTGGTTTACTGTTTTCTGATTTATGCTAAATTGGTGGTTGGTACCTTAGCTGGTATCTCTAGGATTTGTCTAATGCGGCCTGGTAATTTATTATGTCAAATTATCATCGTATTCATCTTATTTCATTTGGATGGTTGGCTGTTGTGGCGTTTTAACTTTCATTTTAATCTTCTTCTTCCTACTTAATTTCAGGCAATGGATGCATTTGAACCAGATGGTAATGGATCGCATGAGGGAAATGGGTCACAGGAGCCCTTGCCACCTCCACCACCTGTTGTTCCACCAGATGTGGTTCCATTGAAAGCAGAGCCGGAACCAGTGAAGAAAAAGGCTGTTAGGGTTCCCATAGCGAGGCGAGGACTGGGATCTAAAGGCCAAAAGATACCTCTTCTGACCAATCACTTCAAAGTCAATGTTAACAAAGTTGATGATTACTTCTTTCATTATTGTGTATGTTCTAACCTTTTCTCGATTCTCCAGTTGCTGTTTTTTACTTAACTTGTATTTGGTTGGAGTATCATTCACTTTGTATTTTGTTTGAACAGGTTTCTCTTTCTTATGAAGATGGTCGCCCTGTTGATGGTAAGGGTGTTGGAAGAAAGGTCATTGACAGAGTTCATGAAACTTATGACTCAGAGTTGGGTGGAAAGAAATTTGCGTATGATGGAGAAAAAAGTTTATTTACTGTTGGTGCACTTCCTCGCAATAAGCTTGAGTTCACAGTTGTGCTTGAGGATGTCACCTCTAATAGGTGGGAAATTTGGATGGAAGTTCTCTTCAAGCTTTTGGGTGTTCTTTTTCTGTTTTGTATATGTCATAATTTTTTTTGTACAATTTCTTATTTTAAGTTTTTTAGCTTGTTGGATAATTATGCCACAATTCTGATTTGTAATTTTTTCCCCTCTTTTTTTGTTGTCAGAAATAATGGAAATGCAAGCCCTGATGGTAGTCCTAATGAGAGTGATCGTAAGAGAATGCGTCGCCCATACCAGTCCAAAACTTTTAAAGTGGATATCAGTTTTGCTGCAAAAATTCCCATGCACGCAATTGCAAATGCACTACGGGGACAAGAATCTGAGAATTCACAAGAAGCCATTAGGGTCCTAGATATTATATTACGCCAGCATGCAGCTAAGCAGTTAATAAATCTTGTTAATTTAATTTTTATTTTGATTTGTGATTATCTGTTGCTACAATTATAAAATTTTCTGTCCACATCAGGGGCTGCCTTCTTGTACGCCAGAATTTTTTCCACAACGATCCAAGAAATTTTGCTGATGTGGGAGGTGGTGTTTTGGGTTGTAGAGGTTTCCACTCCAGTTTCAGAACCACTCAGGGAGGACTGTCTCTGAATATTGGTATGAAAATGTTACAAAAGGTTTATGATGATCAAGATTTTTTGAATTTATTCTTTTTTTTTGTTGCCTTTTTTTTTAGATGTATCAACCACCATGATAGTTCAGCCTGGTCCTGTTGTGGATTTTCTGATTTCTAACCAGAATGTGAGGGATCCCTACCAGCTTGACTGGACTAAGGTAATCTGTCTAGCTTGTATTTTTGTCATTTTTGTATTGCTCGTTTTAAACTTGCAAAGCTTTGATTCTTGTGTCTGCTGACAGGCAAAAAAGATGCTCAAAAACCTGAGGATTAAGGCGAGCCCTTCCAATCAAGAATATAAGATAACTGGTTTGAGCGAGTTGCCATGCAAAGAGCAATTGTATGCTCTATGTGTTGTCTAACTTTTTTTTTCTTGGTTCTGTCGTGTGATTATTTTTGCGAGGTTCAAATTAGCTTCTCTTATGTCTGGTTTAAGAATTTGGCCTATTTGTTTATTTTAGGTTTCAATTAAAGCAGAAGGGAAGGGGTGACAGTGATGTGATTGAGATTACTGTTTATGATTATTTTGTGAATCATCGCCGTATAGACTTGCGGTATTCTGCTGATCTTCCTTGCATTAATGTTGGGAAACCAAAGAAGCCTACCTTTATCCCTATTGAGGTCAGATATTTTATCTGTTGCACTATTCTTTTGCATGATAAATAAATGACTTCATGTTGGCTTATGTTTCTTCCTTTTTTTGTTGTCTCTTAGCTTTGTTCTTTAGTGTCTTTGCAACGATACACAAAAGCTCTCAATACTCTTCAAAGGGCTTCATTGGTGGAGAAATCAAGGCAAAAACCACAAGAAAGAATGAGTACTTTATCAAATGTGAGCATCTTTTTTGTATTTTCTTGTCGTTATCTTCTTGACTTTAGTGAGTATTTTTTTGAAAAAAAAACATTTTCTGCTGCAGGCGTTGAAAAGCAGCAACTATGGTGATGAACCAATGCTACGCTCATGTGGTATTTCTATCAGTACTAGTTTTGCTCAGGTTGATGGACGTGTATTGCCATCACCTAAGGTATATTTCAAATTTGCTTTTGTGTTTACTGATTTTGTTCATGTCTGCCATCATCTCAAAGTGCAACTTGGAGCATTTGGTACAATTTAATATTAGAATTCAGTTTAGAGCTTACTAGTTTCCTGAAATTCTTTTTGCAGCTAAAAGTAGGGAATGGGGAGGATTTTTTCCCACGAAATGGGCGTTGGAATTTTAATAACAAGGTACTTGTTTGTCTCTCTTAACTCGTGATTATGGCTCTGATTATTTGACGTTTTTATGTGTTTTTGTTGAAGAAACTTGTGGATCCATGCAAGATAGAGCGATGGGCTGTTGCAAACTTCTCGGCACGTTGTGATATACGAAACCTTATACGAGATTTGACAAAATGTGCAGAGGCGAAAGGGATTGTAAGTTCTCTCTTATTGATAGTGTTACTGCTACAAGGTTTCTTCATTTGGCGGGGAAATGGTATTTGAATCATGTACAGCCTACCTATTAGGTTACTGTGTTGGAAACATGTATAATCTACTAATATAAACTGAATTTCATTATTTTGTGTTGTTTTGTAGCCAATAGAGCCTCCTTTTGATGTTTTTGAGGAGAGCCCACAGTTTAGACGTGCCCCACCTACAGTGAGAGTTGAAAAAATGTTTGATGAGATACAGTCTAAGCTTCCTGGTGCTCCAAAATTTCTTTTGTGCTTACTAGCTGAGAGGAAAAATTCTGACTTATATGGTTAGTCATTTCTGTTATCATACATCATTAACAACACTCTAGCATTGCTAGTTTCTGAAAAGTATTTTGATCCGTCAGGTCCTTGGAAAAAGAAAAATCTTTCTGAATTTGGAATTGTCACTCAATGCATTGCTCCACAAAGGATCAATGACCAGTATCTCACAAATGTTCTACTGAAGATAAATGCAAAGGTGAGATATGTTGTATGATGTCTTCTCTTTTTAAGTGTTTATGCCCATTAATTAGTTGTATTTCTTAGTTTCAATGATTTCTCCACAAATTTATGTTCTTGTAATTTTTTTTCCCTAAACAATTTTGAAGCTTGATGATGTTTTATTGTTACTTTATACTAGTCTCAGACCTGTTTCATTATATGAGACTCCAGCTATGACATTATGTATATGAACATAAGGATGTCTCATTACCATGTGTCAGCCTGTTAATTTGGCATTTGTTCTCTTGAACTATTTCAGCTTGGTGGATTAAACTCTATGTTGGCAGTCGAACATTCTCCCTCTATACCACTGGTTTCTAAGGTTCCCACCATCATCATTGGTATGGATGTGTCACATGGCTCTCCGGGACATTCAGATGTGCCATCAATTGCTGCGGTACTGTAATGTGATAATTTTTTGCATGCATGGTACTTTGAAATTAATATTTGATTTGATCGAATCTCCTTTTCTCTAAATGTTGCTTTTGCATCATTATTGTTGGAATATGTAGGTAGTGAGTTCCAGGCAGTGGCCCTTGATATCTCGCTATAGGGCATCTGTCCGCACCCAGTCCCCAAAGGTTGAAATGATAGATTCCTTATTCAAGCGTGTATCCGACACTGAGGATGAAGGAATAATGAGGTGTTACTAATAATAGTTTAATTGTTTGTTGATTTGCTTGAGATATAATTGTGGCCATCCCGAAAAGACAGACAAAGTGTTTACATAGCATCTCTAATTTTATGGAAGAAACAAGTTCGTGAATTTGAAATCTGCAAATTTGGTTTTCATATCTAATCAATGGAAACAACAGAATGCAGAAAATCTTCTAAGGACTTGTGGCTCTTTGACCTTAAGTTGAACTAACTAGTGAAATACTAGAATTATGTTGGCTAGGAGAAGCATCAATCAATGCCAAACTCATACTGATCACTTTTGATATCCTAATGATAATAGAAGTACACACAAATTCTAATGTTGTCATGATATTGCAACAGAATTGTAATCACATAACTAAATTAAAATCATTGCATTGGTATTTTTGGTCAACATCATTCTTTCAAGTTTCAACTAGTTCGCCATACCTTGGTGATACTTCTTTTTGTTTTTTGTTTTCCTTAGGGAGCTTCTCTTGGACTTTTATTCTAGTTCAGGGAAAAGGAAGCCAGAGCAGATAATCATATTCAGGTATTGTTTCCATCTAAATGTAGCATTGGATGAATATGTGAAATGTGGTCCTATGAATGAATTTAAATTGTTTCTAATCCTGGTGAAATATGTTCATCTGTTTGGATGACATTTTCTGAGAAAACCTTCTATGCATATAACCTTACTGTACTGATTAAAAATTTCATTTGTCATTTGACTTTTGTGGCTGTCAAATTGTAACCCATCTTCATGACGATCACACTTCCACATTGAGGTCGTGATTACTTATATTGTATATTATATCACTTGAAAGCTGTTCACATATTCTCTGTCCCTTAGGGATGGCGTCAGTGAATCACAATTCAATCAGGTGTTGAATATTGAACTGGATCAGATAATTGAGGTTAGAATCGTCTCCTCCAGTTGATACGTTTCATAGCAGCCATTCATTCACAGATTGGTAGTAAAAATTAATGTTGATTCTTTCAGGCTTGCAAGCATCTTGATGAAAAATGGAACCCCAGGTTTGTGGTGATTGTTGCGCAGAAAAACCACCATACAAAGTTCTTCCAGCCTGGAGCTCCAGAAAATGTTCCTCCTGGTTTACATCTAAACATTTTGATTCATGTGGCTTTACAGATTTGTAGCAAAGTGTACATTTTTAGTGTTTTTCTGTCTGCATAAACTGCTACTTGTATTAATTTCTGTTTCTTGCAGGAACTGTCATTGACAATAAAATTTGTCACCCTCGGAACAATGATTTCTACCTTTGCGCCCATGCTGGAATGATTGTGAGTATCAATTTTATTTATTATTATTTTTTAACTAGCCGAACCTAGAACATAATGCCTTTGCATTGAATATCATGACAGGATATAATCAAGTCAGATTTCAAGTTATAGTACATGCAAATAGATGAAAAAAATTGAGATGTATGGGTTAATATCCATTTATTTTTAATTAATGAATTACTCAATGTGTAGCAGAGGCTTAGTTTGACTTTCTACAATTGAATAATTGTGTTGGCATGATGCTTTTAGTTTGAACATGCTGTTCTCTTCACACAATCTTATCTTGTTAAAAAAGATTGTAAAGTTTTAAACTTGATGTTACTATGATGCCAAAATTCTCTTTCCTATTGATTGTTCCATGTTTTTATGTTTTATAGTTAAGGTTGATTATATTGTTATGTATCCGATCAGGGAACTACAAGGCCCACACATTACCATGTTCTGCTGGATGAGGTTGGCTTTTCAACAGACGAGCTGCAGGAACTTGTGCATTCACTGTCTTATGTGTAAGTAAAGAAATTGTTGATTCAGATACAGATTTTGTTAGCTGTACATTTTCAATGATTTTAGGTGTTACTAATTACTAATTTGATGTGCTTTTGTCATGATATTGTAGGTATCAAAGAAGCACAACTGCCATTTCTGTGGGTAAGATTCTTTAATATTATTTTCAAATTGGATATTTACCTAGCTGTTAGAAGATTAGTAACTGCTACATCTAGGACCTGTTTTCATGCTCCATGTATATATATTATTTCTTTGCATGACGGAGAAGTCTTTTTTTTGCCCTCTGCAGTTGCACCAGTATGTTATGCTCATCTTGCTGCCACACAAATGGGACAGTTCATGAAATTTGAGGATGCATCGGAAACATCATCAAGCCATGGTGGAGTAACTGCAGCTGGAGCTGTTCCTGTAGCTCAGATGCCCAAATTAGATGATAAAGTTTCCAGTTCCATGTTCTTCTGTTGAAGCAGTCGTATCTGCTTGGTGTGAAAAATGGAATTTGGAAGTATAGTTTAGTTCTGATGTAAGGTTTTGGGAGAGATGCGCTCCTTTTCAGTAGGGAGAGGAGTTGAATGTTAATGCAGGCAGTTGCTTTGTGATTAGTGGTTTGATGGAAAAGCCATGCAGCAGCTAGGTTTGTTTTACCTGACGGAATTTGTGTGGAGGTTTGCGCCAGACAACGTTATAGCGTATGTTGGCGTTTTGGGTCGTATTTTGTGGTAACTTGTGGCCTTTATATAATATCGTCTGGCAGCTTATATTTGTCAACAGTGCACGGCTTTCATTTCCATCGACCACTCATTTTGCCCCTTTGCTAGTGGTTTATATTATTCCAAGGAAAATATCCTAATTGTAAGAGATTATTTTGGTTATAAAAATTAAAGAAGACGAGAAGTAATCCATTAAGAATCTGAAAATTCAATTAAAAAGTGAAATGTATAATAATGGAATCAATAGCATGTGCAATGATTGACGTTACACTCCTAAAAATCATAAATTTGCATGATTATTTCTACGAATTTGTAAAGAAAAGCTAAGTTTATTACATCCCAAAGCAGCTAATGAACAAAAAGTGTCCAGTTTTATATAATGAACTCCCACTTCTTCCGCAGTATGTCTTTGCCAGCTTTATTAATCACACCTTACATTGCATAACAACCACCCTCCTCCTCCTCTCTCTCTCAAACCACTCCGTATCACCGTCGTCGTCAACTCCAGCCATGTCGTCGGACGATGAAGGAGGAGAAGAGTACCTTTTCAAGATCGTCATTATAGGAGACTCAGCAGTTGGCAAGTCCAATCTGCTATCAAGATATGCAAGAAATGAGTTTAATTTACACTCCAAAGCAACAATTGGTGTAGAGTTTCAAACCCAAAGCATGGAAATTGATGGCAAAGAGGTTAAAGCTCAGATTTGGGATACTGCTGGTCAGGAAAGGTTTCGTGCTGTTACTTCTGCTTACTATAGAGGTGCTGTTGGTGCTCTCATTGTTTACGATATTAGTCGCCGTACTACTTTTGAAAGTGTTGGTCGTTGGCTTGATGAGCTCAAAAGTAAGTATTTTTCAACTGACCATTTTCATTTTCTTTTCATTCTTGGATTCTCGGTTTGCTTATTGAATAAAAGAATTATCTGGGTATTGAGTAGTTTGCTGTTTTGATTCATTGATTAATAGCATGATGAGCTTTATAGGGAGTGAAGTGACGATTTTTTTGTTGGGTTTTGTTTGTTTGGATTGCGGTTGAGATGATTTGTTGAGTGCCCATTTGGATCTTTTTCTTCTTTTATCTTCCTGTGGATTTTGTTTATTGGGTGAAATGATCATGCATAGAAAAATAGTAATAGTAATAATAATCGATGGTGAAGATGCATTTGCTTCAACTACATGCATATTTGCTTGATTTGGATGTGTGGGGTTGATTTGACTGGTGGTTATGGTTTCTTTCAGCAGATCTGAATTGCAAGGCCTTTTTTCTAATTTCTGGTATTTGTTACTTTGTTGTTCTTCGTTCTATCGGGCTACTTTGATGCCTGCTTCTATGTTTTATTCAATGCATTCTTTAAGATGGCATGCTTTTTTGGGATATTTGTCATCAAACTCCTGGCTAGTTAGTCCAACAGCAGTAAATGGTGCGAGAGGCTTCTCACTTCTCAATCTTAGAGTAGTGTTGTTTTTACCAAACATTTTGATACATACTGCCTGATATGGCAACATATTATTGGTCCCTTTTGGGAAGGGTTATGACAAATAAGGCATCATGGTATTGGTAGAACGACCACACATTTTCTGTTATCTAATTATGATGGTGGGAGTGCTTAATTTCATTCTCTCGCCAATACTTAAAGATATTTGTGTAATTCTAAAAGTAACTAAGGCGTTCTTCTATATAATTGTGAAAGAATTGGATATTTGTCTTGCTTATTTATAATAATGAAACGCTTACCGTATTTCATACTTTTATATAGCGAGCTGAATGACATGTGTGCCAAGACTTTTGAGCGATAGTTGTTTCCATTACACGATAAGACCAGGTTCAAGTGATTAAGGCAGCCTGTCTTGAAACTGTTACCATGAAAAATGATGTTGGAATATTAGTTATGAAATTTGTACATTACACAAGAGCCTTAATTACTCAATCAGGAATCATACATTACTGCTTTTCTCTCTCTCTCTCTCTCTCTTTTGCAAATATAGTTTTGCATCTTTCTAAACCTATCTTTTGACAATAGAAGTCTGGGAGAGAGTTTGACCCAACAAATTATTTTTCATGGCTTAGTGTTTAAACCTGAAAAGCAATACCTTTTTGATAAAACCTTTCTATTTTGCCATTTATTAATCTAGTGCAAGTGGTCTGGTTTAGTTTAATAATCGTTATTCTCTATCATATGCTACTTTTTTGAGTTTTAGGCGATCCAATATAATGAAGATGTTCGTTCATTAAAAGTTTCAGACTTACAGAAAGTCCCAAGGTTTCATCATGAAACCTGAAATTTGCCTTTTGCATCTCATATTGATAACTACGAGATGCATGACATGTTTTTCCCTTATGGGACTCATTTAAGAATGCAAAAAGATTCAAGTAACTCAAATTTTGCTAACATGTCTTGGATTTCATGGCCCTAGAGACTGCCAGTGAACTTTAGCCTGTTGTCAGGCTTCAAGATCAAAAAAGGGAAATCTCAAAAATAGAAAGAGTTTCTCAAAAATGTGGTTTTTTTTGAAAACTTGCACATAACAGATTTTCAAAAGTGGTTGTAAAAATAGCACTCTTCAAGGTTTAACATAAGTTTACTATATGTTGCAGAAAACACTTGCTTTGAGTTGAATTAAGTCTTCAACTCAGACTGTCATTCCAAGTATATTGGAAGCTTGCTGCACTAGTTAATGAAGTTTAAATTACCTTTTTAAGCATTGGCCGGGCTTCACCACTTTTTGAAGATTTTATGTTTAGCTTTCTTCTCCAAATCACAATTGCAACTTAATTTCTCCCATCCAAATTCTTGCTAATCTATTCCATATTGCAAAGTAAGTCCCAAGTAAACTGTGTTTGTTATTTACTTATTTTTTGTGCATCATATTGAAATGAAAATGAAAATGCTCAAAGGAAGACCCAATATACCCAAGTGTTGCTGAATTTAAAATGCTACAATGAATATGTAGGCATACTATGATTGGATTAGTGAAAGAGTGGGAGTAGCATCATAGAGAATAAATTTAGAGAAGGAAGTTAAAATGGTTTGGTTAAATACCTTATAGACCTCTATATGCACTAGACTTATTTGGAGAAGAGTGAAATAGTCAAACTCGGTTATATTAGATTTGGATGAGATTTTCACGCAAAATCAAGATGAGTGAAGAAAGAAAATCCGTATAGCTAACCCCAAGTAATTTGGGATTAAGATCGGGTTGAGTTTAGAATATTGAACCTTTTTTTATTCCAGATGTGACTTCGAACCTCAATGTTTGTTCTATCAATCTAAACATAAATTTAACGTAGAGAACCTCAATGAAGTAAGGTCTCCCGCTTAGCCTAGACTGAAATTTGAAACCATTATAGATCGGCCAACAGGGAGCATACATGTGGGGCAATTAAGCTTCTCGCTCAAATTTTATTCATGTTCACCTTTGCTCACCGCTGAAATTAATGTGGAAGTGGGGCTACAAACTGGTAAGGTATTTATGAGTGGTTTATCATTTTGCTGCGGTTCTTCTTCTGTATTATCTACCTGCTCGGATTGTTACCTGTTGATAAGAATATGACTATAATATTTATTGAGAACATTCATTTTCTAGTTGATTAAGTTCGGTATTTATCGAGTAATCTTTAGATGTTAAATCTTCTTCTGTCTGTACCTCTATATTTCATTTGAGGTTAGGCATTTAATTGGTTTTTGCTCAAAAAAATCACGCAGCTCATTCTGATACAACCGTGGCAAGAATGCTGGTTGGAAACAAGTGTGATTTGGAGAATATCAGAGATGTGACTGTTGAGGAAGGGAAAAGCCTTGCAGAAGCAGAAGGATTGTTCTTCATGGAGACATCTGCCCTTGATTCAACAAATGTTAAGAAAGCATTTGAGATTGTTATTAGAGAAATCTATAACAACGTAAGTCGAAAAGTCCTCAATTCAGATACTTACAAAGCTGAACTGTCCATAAACAGGGTAACACTAGTCAACAATGGCGATGGATCGAAGCAATCACAAAGCTATTTTTCATCGTGCTGCTCCAGGTGATCCCTGCTCTTGTCATCAACAAAGTTGTACAAGTTGAAAGCTTTTTTTTTTTGTTATTTTGAATGTTGGTTGGTTGGTTGGCTTATTTGCTTCTTGAATTGCAAAATAAATTAATATGATAGAGATGAAATTATTTAGTTGCATACAGAAAGAAGACGGTTTGGTTTACAGAAGTGAGATGCATGAATCATAGTTTGTGGTATGCCATTTGGGAGTTGGTGGATGATGATGTTTTCATAGCAAGAAATTAATTCATTGTAACTGTGGATGATATATATATTTCTGTTGAAAGATTTAAAGATGGTTTCTTTGAATCACTTTTGACTTCTTGGTGATGATTATGGTTTAATCTTGCCTTTATATCTTGTTTTATGGCAGACCAGTAGTAGTATTTGGAAAATTTTTCCAAATGCTGCATCTTGTTTCTTTTAAAATTTTCATAGCTATTCTACAGTTGTGTTATTTGACATGCTTTTGTACTTGCACAATGAATAATAAAAAAGAGATTTTTTTTTTTAAAATATCAACTGAAATGAGGTGGCCCAGGGACAGACAATGCAATCTAGCCACTTCACTGTGGATCTTCTAGAACATCTTTGCTTGGTCCTATCAGGAAACAAGTCTGTATATCTAGAAATCTGACGGATGATGCCGTGGCTACACATGTCCCCCCTCTTTCCTTCTTTATTCTTCTATTTGTTTTCTTCTTACAATGATTTTCAAACCCACACCCAACTGCCCGGTCCTAATGAGATTTCCAATACCTTGCCATTTCAAATCCATTTTTGCCGTAATGGTAATCTTTGATGGCTTGTTCTATTTCTTCCTGTGTGTTCATCACAAAAGGACCATGTTGAACCACCGGTTCGTTGATCGGCTGCCCCGCAACCAGCGCGAATCTTAACGTCTTGGAAGGGGACTTGTTCCATACACTTACTCCATCTCCAGGACTCAAAACTAGAACATGATGAGCTCCCACCACCGAA
Organism: Dalechampia spathulata; assembly: GCA_948192965.1. NCBI lineage: Eukaryota > Viridiplantae > Streptophyta > Magnoliopsida > Malpighiales > Euphorbiaceae > Dalechampia > Dalechampia spathulata. Next base: position 20,611 of record CANYBF010149572.1, on the reverse strand, counting down.
GCATTTCGGATGCCAAAGGCTCCTTCACCTTCAATGATGTACACAAATGCATTCCATGATTCTGGTACGCTTTGATGCATTTGAGTTCTGGGTTTTAGACTGAAGTCCAAGTACATTGCTGGTGTTCTCGTGTAAACTGGAGATCTTACTCCCATTGATTCCCCCGCTATAATCCTGACTTCAACCCCATCTCTTTCTGCGGTTTTTATGTCCTCGCTTAGTAGTTCCTGATACCTTGGTTCAATCCTGCAACACCAAATTTAATATAACTATATCATTCCAGTTCTAAAACCGATATGATTAAGTCAGCAGCCTGTGTTCCAAGTCATTTTATCAATCCTGCCATGGCTTGCTGGTAAAACGAAAGCTAGTTTAATATCTTCCAAAGACATGAGCATCCACAACCAACATCAGAATTCTCAACTAACATGCCTCATTGATTACAAAGATCAACAAAACACTTGAAATTTGGAGGCAATTTTGCTTAAAATCCAAAGTACAATAATATGTTCGTTTGAGGCACGCGTCAATGATATGAGTCTCCTCAGAACTCCAAGCAAGAATTTCCCCAATTTCAAACACCAATGAACGGGAAGAAGGTATTTGTTTTCGATTGAAATTAGTTCAATAGGTGATCAAAAAGAAGAGTAAAATGAGAAGTTGCTTACATTTTGTCTTCAGCCGATAAATTTATCCAAAGCTGCAAGCCCTTTTGTGCTCCCTCACCTGCAGGCATTTCTGAGTGAATTATACCTCTGCCTGCTGTCATCCACTATGGAAATGTGAACAAGAAAAAATCAGAATAGAATACATAAATAAACATAAACATAAGCCAATATACATGGTCAAGTGAATAATTAGAGAACTAAGACAGTTACCTGCACATCTCCGGTATGTATTGTACCCTTATGTCCTGCAAAGTCCTGATGAGTTATGGCTCCCTGAAGCATGTATGTGACAGTTTCGAAGCCTGTAACACGCACATTTATATTAGAATATCAAATTCCCAATTTTCAATATGTATTAAAGTGAAACACTCGAGCATTAAATTGAAGAAGATTCAACAAGAACCTCTATGTGGATGATCAGGAAAACCAGCAGGAGGACTCACTGCAAAAAGAAATGGGAGGAGAAAAAAGATAAATTTTGTGCTTATAAACAGAAACAGAGTGAGGATATTGATTCATGCAGACCTGAAAAATGATCCAGCATGAGAAAAGGATCCAAGAACCTCAGTTCATGACTGAAAAGAATCAAAATTGATCAGTACCCACATAATAAAATTTCAAGAAAGCAACAACCCAATAATCAGAATCAGAAAAATTAAAATTACAAGACAGAAAGATATCATCGTTCAAAACACAAGAATTAATGGGGGAAAAAATAGAAACATAAAGAATAATGACTCACCATCCAATGCCTCTCCTAACAACAGCACCATCACCCTCATGTTGAGGCTTTGCGAGGACTTTCTTGATAACAACTCGTGGTTTGATAAAAGCGATGGATTGATCATCAGAAGCAGACATGATATTATTTCTGATGGAAGAAGAAAATGAAGAAACTTTGTTGAAATTGAAATAACTAATCTTGGTGGTTGTTATGGTTGTGTATAAGCTAAACAATAGCTTCATATAAAATCTAAGAAAAGGAGAAAGTTGGTTTTTGGCTTTCTAAGCGTCAATGAAGATACACGTTCCCAACCTGTTGGGGTTTATATAGGAATGGGATATGCTATTGGTCGGAATTCAGACCCGAACTTCGAAGCTCTAGAAAATATTCATATTATTGATAAAATAAATTATTATTATTATTATTATAATGATTAAATTTATTTAAATTTTTGAGAAGACAAATCGAGATTCATTGAATAACAGAAGTTGCTTCAGAAATGAAGCTGTGTAAATGCAAAGCTGTTTGTGCGTTTGGACGAATGATGATGTAAAGCTATTGTCATGATGATGGAGAGGACCTATTTCCCACATTTTCCGTCTTTATTTTTTGTTTTTTTTAAAAAGAGATATTTGCTGTCTAAATCGAACAAGTCAAAGGTTCAGGGGGTTTGATCTGATGCCCATCGCTCATGCCCATAAATGCTCGGCTTCTTCTTTATTATGTAACCTTTAACCATCTTGAAGGATTATAGCTCCACTTGTTAAGCATGAATTATAACATGACTTAACATGTCATATACATATACAGTATAATTGGATTTCTAAACTGTGTTATTAATAATTGAGCAGGAGTTCATGAAGTAAGTGGCACTAGTTGACGCAATCTCGGCTATAAATTTGATGATTATGTTGATCCATACCATACTAATACTACTAGTAGTGTAAGCGAAGCAGTTGATGGTTCTTGGTAGGCCATCACTAAACTAGCAACACATCAGCAACAATGGAACCCCACAAAACTCGGACTTCTTGGAAGACATGGCTTACTTTAATTAATTGCATTATGCATTGTCACAGCAGGGTTGATAACATTTAAATGTCCTCAACTCCGACAAAAACAAAAGTAATTTATGAGTTTAATAAGGTTCTTGGTCAGCTCTTGTCCTTCGAGGTTGCACTTGGCATGTAAAAGTATTGTCATGCAGGCATCATGGATGACGATGCATGCTTTATTTGCAATTCCATTCTTTATTTTGCCATTGTTGCATTTAGATATCAAACATCAACTTAATTACATATACCAACTGATTACTTAACTAATTGAAATCGGTCCAATAAGCACAAGTCGAGTTAATCAGATTCACAATCATAGGTAAGGGTCAACATCAGGATGAAGGGTCTTAAGTGGCAGCTTGAGAGGCTATTTCAGAAAAGGAGAGAATAGTTGATTATTATGAATTTAAATATGTGAACTTAATATGGATAATTCGGATTCTTATATTAAGAGATGGACAATTTGGACCAGTTAATATAGTAATATATGCTAAACATATTCAAACCTCGACACCCGTAAAAGTGGATCAACTTTGGAAGGTTCCAAGTCCACAATCCGAAAAAGATGACATATATAGTAGCTAAGCATTGCGTGTATTGCATAAAATCTAAACCTAACGTTGTAATTATACAAACACCTTTGACTTCATTAATTTATTGATTAGGTCTCCAATTCAAAAAATATGATTAACTTATAAGCATACAAATATATAAAATGGGTTTGGCACCCATCATCCCTCCGCTTAGAGGACACCCAAATAGTTAGATGGACTAACAAGTACTTGTAATAAATATATAATATGTGTTGAAATCATATAATGGAACTAAAAGTATAAGCAAAAATATAAAACTGCCTTCATACAGCAAACTATCTACCGTTTTCAACACTCCAATGCAGAAAATTGAACTATAAGGATCGGTCAGCACAAGTTCTTAGCAATACAAGGAAAAGTAACAAACTCAGATGTACTCTACTCAAAATTGTAAGAATACCAGAACAGCTGCGAGTTATTCATCCGCAGTTTTTTTCCTTTTACCCCTCAATTCATTGCCAGTTGGCAATGGACCGAACAAACATATGCGAAGGTCACCTTGTAGTAGTCGCTGGTGGAAGTAGTTCTTATATAAATCCCAGAACTCATCTCTGCCACATTCATATGAAATTTTATGAGAATCATTGCTATGTATCAACAATCTTACAAGTGCATGGGATGAGGATAGGAACAGAAGACATGGGACGATGGGTGATGTTTTGCAGCACTAACTACCGTGACCGAGAATAACCCAATTGGAATGAATGAGAAAGGGAGAAAACTGATATGATGGCCACAACAATATTATGATTGAATGCAAGCTCGTTGGCATACCTGACTTGTGGAAGTGTTAACAATGAATATCCCTTGATATCTGTGTGAATATCAAGCACAACCAGCCTTAATCGAGAAATTCCTAGTGCCTCGATATCAATCAGCTTCTTCAGCCTGCAAATTACAGTAAGCTACAATATCATGCCAAACAATTTGGACAAAAAGCTTTGCATTTCATGAAAAAGGCTAACAGCATTATTAAGAAAAAAAGAGTCCTGCACAATTAATGGATGGTCTCCCTGCTGCGAAAAATAATTCTAACATGCATACGTAATTTGTGTTGAACCTGTTACCATTTGCTGGTATAGGTTTGGCGTTCTTAACTCGAAAGTAAATTGCTTCATGCATGAATATACAAAAAAAGAAAAATGGCTAGATCCATACTTAAATTTCACAGCATACGACAATTTTATGGTTAGAACGTCTTTTCATAACTGTTGGGGTACTGAAAGAAAGAAAACAATAATCTAAATACAGTCCATTAGACCAAACCAATAATAATGAGGTGTTTAAACCTTGAATTGCATTTTGACTTTCAAAAAATAGATATTGTCTTCGAATTTTAATATATAATTTTTCTGTTGCTTTGGTACATGCATATAATACTAAGAGTAAGTCTAGTTCATGAAAGATGAGAACTCGAGTTATCCCATACCAAACATTGATACCTGCTTGGGGTGCCACTAGCAAAATTTACACGATCTTTCAACAAGGATACCTACATATGAATCAATTAATTAAATTAGAATGTAAATTAAAATAATCAGTCTGATAGCGGTATGGAAACTGTGGATGGTGCTAATGAGTTAAAACTAAAAGAAACGCAAAAACTGCTACAGGGATATCAATAAATTTCATTCAAGTACAAATTAATCACACTTTCTACCAGAAAAACATCAAAATTTATTCTTGAAAACAACGATAAATTAGAGGAGCTGACTTAAAATTTCTACTCAAAACACAAAGTTGTTGATTTTTGACATGCAATAAGTTTTCCATATAGTTTAAATTGTATTGTTGATAATTATACAAATAAATAGTTTAGATTTATATGATCAGTAAAACTTAAAAATCAAGTTGAAAGATACATAAGCCTCATTAAGAATTTTTAATAATTTCCAGTACAGATCTTAATAAACATATTAAATAAATTCAGTATTTATTATCAGTTTTCACTTAATTTCGAATTTTACCAAACATGACCAAAGTTATTCTTAAAGAATATGTGAATGAGCGAGAATGGGATCAGACTGACGTGCAAATAACAAATTCAGCATAGCTGCCGCCTTTGATAATTTAATGTGACTTCTCATCATTTCCCAACGCACTCCATACAGTAAAGACCACAGTGACTAAATAAACGAAAAATAAGAATTTCAAAAGAAGATATGGGATGAGACTAACGTGCAAGAATTATATTCGAATAGCTGGTGCCTTTGACAACTAGAGTAAACTTCTCATCATTTCCCAACACAGTGCAAATATAAAACTGACAGGTTGACCAAAATACATTTAAGAATAAAAAAAAATATAACATATTCAATTCAATTGGAAACAAATAGTATCATACTCGCATGAAAATTACAGTTAATTGCTTTAATATAAAACACTAACTTCCGATGACCCAGCTTAATGCAGATATAAAAGACTCACAGCAGGCTGACAAGAGCAAGTTTGAGAACAAAACACAAACACGAATACAAGCAAGATAAGGGATCAGACTGACGTGCAAGTTACACATTCAGCACAGCAAGTGCCTTTGATATCTAGTGCTAACTTCTCATCATTTCCCAACTTAATCAGATATTAAAGCCTAAATGCAGATTGACAAGAGGAAGTTTGAGAAGAAAATGCAAATACAAAATCTAGACAAGATACAGGATCAGACTGACGTGCAAATTACACATTCAGCATAGCTTATGCCTTTGATATCTAATGGTAACATCTCATCATTTCCCAACTTAATGCAGATATAAAAGATTAACTGCAGTCTGACAAAAGTACGTTTGAGATTAAAACAAAAAATTGAAACTATGGGTGATAAATGGGATCGGACTGACATGCAAATTATACATTCGGCATGCCAATGCCTTTGATATGTACAGATAACTTCACATCATTTCCCAACTCGGCCCAGATATAACAGACTACATCCAGGTTGATAAGAGCAAGAATTAAAACGAGAAAAATATGGGATCAGACTGACGTGCAAATTACACATTCAGCATAGACAGTGCCTTTGATAACTAGAGGTAACGTCTCATCATTTCCCAACTTACTACATAACTGATTATAATGGATGAGCAAAACTGCATCAGAGAACAAAAGATACTCAAGTTTATGGATATGGCATTAGCCTGACATGTGAAAAAAACACATTCAGCATAGCTACTGCATAGAAGAATGACAATAGCTTAGAAATAAAACAAAATTAAAATGTTGACAAATAATACATGCGAAAGGAAGTATTAAGCATCGGTATTCCCCTTGATAACTTGAAGCCACTTCTCATTAATTCTCAACTTAAATTAGATATCAAAAAAGACAAATTGTCGTATGTCAATAATAACATAACAAACAAAACATATTACAATTTGGTGGGTGAGATACAAAATCAGATCGACCAGCAAATAATAATTCTAGTTAGTGCCTTGATAATTCATAATCAAAACACAAACAAAACTTAATCGAAAAATAAATAAGTAAAATACAAGTAACGCACTGAAAACATAAATAATACAGATAACTTGTGCACTCGAAACCACAAATTCATCTGAAACATAAATAATAAACAAAAAGTAGGCAGATAACGTACTGAACATTTCTACAATCTAAACAACATATCCACCGACAAATATTAAAAAATATGCAGAGGATAAGAGTGAGAACACAGAAATCACCTGTTCCTCAACCTTCATATGCTTTGAAAAAAGCTTCGCAGCATGACATTCTCTAGTCAAGGAACGCACACTCCTGTAAAACAATAGATTCGTAAGAATGAAATACATGATTCATTTAAGAGGAAAGGGTGTTAAAAAGAAATGCCACTGAACCTTAAAAGTTCGATGACTCTCATAGCAGAAGTAGTGATAAAAAGAACTGCTGGACTTCCAGCTTCTATTTCTCCTTCCACAAGCTGTCCTGCACAGAGCACTTGTTTCCATGAAGATCCAAAAGCTGCCTTCATTTGCTCCCCTAAGGAATTAGCATCTTGACGTATTTCTTTAGATAACTCAAGAAAGCTCGTCTCTTTGTAATTGTTATATAAAAGACAAAACAACAACCACAAAACGATCAAGCATTAGTTTAAGAACACATTATTGGTCATATAACTTTAAAAAAAAAGCAAGAGAAAATAGTAAGATTCAGCAAAAATTTTGAAAATCAATGAAAAGAGGAGGTGAAAATGATACCTTTAATGGATTCAAGCTCAAGGGATGAGAGGTGAAGGCCATTAGCAGATTGAAATTCATTTACAAAGAAAGTAAGCTGTTGTGAAGCAGAGGCAGAAGAAGAAACCTGCAAATGGTTTTGGTATTGAAGATCATTAGTCTCCTTGATGCTGTTGAGGATGGTTGGCGGCTGCTTCTTAAGCTTTTTCTTCTTGAAGTTGGCGTTGGATTTAGGGTTTTTGAAAGAGGCTTTATTATTTTGCTTGGATTTTTTAGAGGGTTTTGCTTGTCTCCCGGTCGTCATAGTTTTCCCTTCTTCATGGGCCAGGCTCCCGGTGCTTTGCTTTATAGTGTAAGAACAAGAGGGCTCTTTAAAAAAAAAAAAGAACAGGTATTTTTCAAGAATATTGCCAATTTTAGAGAATCGCAAAACTAATATTTGGTCCTTCTTCTTTGCTTGCTTTGCTCGACGACTGTCTTCAACATTTGATAGTTAGTGGTGTGGTCATTTGCATGTGTTGCTGAGCTAAACTTCTTCTTTGTACCGTCGTTCGAAGCTTCAGAATCAGAATACCAAAGGCAGCAACAAGCTAAAAATTAAACCTGAAAGAAAAATAATGAATGGATGAAGAAAAGGAAAAGAGGAAGATTTGGTGGCGTGTTTGGGAAGAAATTCTTTTCGCAAGCTCAAGTCGACAATCAACTTAGTAGACTGTAAGAGGATCATAAGCCTGCGCTCTACAATTTGTGAGTGTTGCTGCTGCTAGAATCATGTTGTATAGTAATCCAGGCGATACCATAGGAATGCAAGCTCCATCGAAGACAATTCTTTACGCATTTCCTTTGCACGGTTGATTAATGATTCATGCATCCTTTTTTTTAATACAATAGAGCTAATTTTCAAACAAAAAACAATAGCTGAAACTATTAATGTTGCTGTTGTTAAATCCAGGTATCAGAAATATAAGATTGCTATTTCAATGGCAGGTATCCGGCCATGGTGATGGCAGTCCTATCTTTAGCAGAAGCAATACAATATCAAATAATCCTATGATATTTATATATTTCACTTATAAATATTTTAAATATATTTAATAAATGGAATAAAAAGGGAGGAATAGCTTAGCTAACGGTTTACATATCTGAACAAACATCTATATCCCGTACGATACGACATACCTGCCTGTCGTCTCGCTTCTACCTGTAAAAAGAAAAGAACCAAAAAACCAAAAAAACCAAGTAGATGATAAATTTCCTTGTTAACCAAAAAAAAACTCTCTCTCTCCCTCTCTCTCCCTCTCTCTCCTGTGCTTTTGTTTTCTCTATTTGGGAGAGACTGAGATTTTTTTTTATTTCTTTTTTTTCATATTCAATTTCACCTATTGTAATGGCGTTCTGTTCTTTGAAACGAACACTCGTCTTTTCTTGTTTGTTGTTTCTGATTGGTCCTTCATTCGCCAATGATGCTTCTCACGACGGCGATTCGCCCAAGTCTCCTGGCTGCGATAATCCTTATAAATTGGTAACTCTATAAACGATCTTATTTTGTTTTTTCCCCTTAACAAATGTTGGATTATGTGAGATTATGGATTTCAAAAGCTTTGCTGAATGTGTATTGTTGTAACAATTGAGATCACAGCTGCACCAGAAAACTTTCATACGGTTACTATTCCTTGTCGTTTTATAATTGTTCCAAGTCATCGGGTGGAGGATGAGGGATGAATTAGCTGGAGGTGCTGACCAATTAAACGTGTAATCCGTAAATGAAAATGATGATCAGAAAATTGAAAATATAGCATTTTTATAAGTGCAATTTCTTTTGAGGATCAAAGGTTAGGTTTCCGCAGCTAAATGACAGATTAAGATGTGAATAATAGGTGCAAGGTGGACCATGTTATTGTGAAAAAGGAATAGGTGATTTTGAAAAGGATGTTGTATAGGGGTTCTCCCTGTTTTGAAAATGTGGTGCTGGCATCAAAGGAAGATATTAATAACTTTTCATTTGCTATATGCATGACTAATTACTCCAATATCTGAAGATTAAAAACCATAAAAATGAATTCCATCTTTCTATTGCATTGTTCTTTTGATTTGTGATCTAGAGCTATGTAAAATTACTAAACTATTTTTTTTCTGAATTGAAATTTCTAGGTTAAGGTAATGAACTGGGCTGATGGCGTTGAAGGTGAAACTTTAGCTGCGATCAGTGCCAGATTTGGGGTTGTACTGCCTTCTGAGGCTGATAAGGGCCTCAAATTGCCTGCTGTCTACTCAAATCCGTTAACCGGCTGTTCTAGTTCCTCTTCAAAGGTTTTTTTCTATGTTTCGTTTTTTTTACTTTAATTTATATATTGGTTATTAATTTGTGATTGAATTTATCATGTGAGCACAGAGAAACCACTCGCTGACCTGTCACGTGCTGTCAGATTTTGTTATTCCGGAGAAGTTGATTGGGTGCCTGGTTGTTGAAAATTTTGTTGCTTTTACTCCCAATTATTTATGCTCAAAATTACAAAGAGTTTGCTGTTTACGTGAAAATGTCTTTCCAATTACATTTCATGTTTTCTTATCCATTTCTTATTTTCTGATTTTCATTTTCCCCTTGGATAAATGGAATATATTTGTCTATCTTTTCAATTCTTTGTGTGCTATTCCTCTTTTTAACAACGGTTATTGAACATTTTTTGTTATCAAATATGGACTACGATACTTGAAAGGTGCTCCTCGAGTGAGTGTTAGGTACAAAGTGCATGATCCTCCAGTCTTGGGATCTCCAAAAAATCTGAGTACAAATTCAGAAAACATGGAAATCCATTTTCTATTTCTCTATGGGATAAATTTTTATTGCCACGCCTGACATTGTATTGTTTTTAATAGTCTTGGAATTATTCCCTCGTAACCTTAGAATTTCTGCAATAACTTGTTATCATTTCAAAATACAACCTTAATTTCTTGAAAATTAACAAGAAATTTGAATTTAGTGTTTAGTAACAGAATGAGATAATCTTGTGGTCTGATGGATGGTGATAACTTGTCAAATTCCATTTTGTAAATGGAAACATTTGTACAGCTTCCTAAGAATATGATGGTCACAAGTCGTTTTCTCTTCCACAGCTTTCTGGTTCAATTGCAATATCCATTCGTGGTGATTGTACATTCACTAAGAAGGCAGAGATTGCACAATCAGGCGGTGCAGAAGCCCTGTTGTTAATAAATGATAAAGAAGGTTGAATCTTTTACCCTTGAGTTTACTCTATGAAAAACTATCACGTTGTTCCTGAGCTTTCTCTTAATCCATTTCTTGCTTCTTCTTTTTATTATTGTTCTATTAGAACTTGCTGAGATGGGTTGTGATAACAATGGTACTGTGCCAAAAGTTTCAATTCCTGTCGTGTTGATTCCAAAGTCAGGAGGTGACTATTTGAACAAGTCTATGATAACTGGAAAGAAAGGTAAGCCTTTGAGTGCTTAAAATTTTGCTCTAGTACATTACAATTCATGTTACATATGCTATATTTATTTCATTGATGAGAAACCAGATGTGCTGTCTGTAGTTGGTGATTGGGTGTGAATAAGGAGTTGTTGATATGGATAGGTGACCATCTTTTGGTAGTTAAAGAAAACTCAGAAAAAAGAGTCAACGTTCTACTGTGCATGAGCAGTATTATAGTGTGGTACTTTGCCCTATAAGTGGATAGGAAATGTGATTCAAACATGGCAAACAATCTGTAGCTAGTAAGAATTGGAACTCTTAATTTTGGTGCACATCTTTCTTTAACTATATTAAATGTGTGAAGCCAGGGAGGAAGACAAAAATATGTTACTAACCCTCTATAAGCTTAATATAAAAATCAAATTATTAAAAAGAATTCTATTTCGATATATATACTAATTTTTATCAAATTAATGGAAAAAAGAATTCTATCTCAATTTAAATGTAAATATTATCAAACTAGTAGCAAGAATTTTATTTCAATCTAGACACTAATTTTTATTAAAATATATAATTAATTTTGCTACAAATATAATGCAATTGTTGTTAGATTGAGATTAAATTATTATATGTTTTTTTATTAAACTAACATGAATGTGCATATACACACACATGTTAATTGATAAACAACAAATACTTAAGAAACATAATATTTATCAATGTATTATATAATTATAGAGTTTAGTCTTTAATAAACTATTATCTTATACCAAAATAAATTATAATAAATGATAGATCAATAATTATTATTAACATGTAATACATGTAATCAAATGTCAATTAACAAAAAAAAAAAAAAAATTCTAAGTGTGGGTATATATATAACAATTTCTTATAATTATAAATGTCATTTTATAAATTTTTTAAGTATTGTATATTAATGTAAATTATGATAAATGCCAAATCAAATAATTGAATTGATATACAACATACATAATGAAATACTAATATCTATGAATGCTGATCTCTGTCTTTCTTTCATGTGGTATGATATACATGCATGAAATGCATACATAGGAACACAAAAATTGAAAGTAGAAATGCAATGCACGACTTCTAATTATAAGTTTTTCCTTGATGCAGTGGAAATAAAGTTATATGCACCAAATCGTCCTGTTGTATCTTATTCAGTGATATTCATATGGATGATGGCTGTTGGAACTGTCATCTGTGCTTCTCTTTGGCCAGACCTTGCTGCTCCTGAGGAGATTGACGAGCGCTATAATGAATTGTCACCAAAGGTCGTCCATGATCTTTTCTTTATCATCAATTATTTGGCATGTGCATGTGCATGGAAGCTATTTGATCTTGTTCATGTCTGATATATTAGCGAGGAGATAATGATCCTCTAAGAATTATACTGCAAGCTTCATTTCATTCTAATTTTTTCTTTTGAAAGATTAGGATCTTTCATTATCATGTAAGGATGAAAATGTCTTAGTAGAATCTCTGTATGTGCGGTGTGGGTTGGTATTAATTATTTTACCTGTTAATCATAATATGTAATAATCAAACGCAAAAATAAAATAATTAAATAGACTTCCATATATACAGTAATACTTAATGTAGAGACAATTAAGTATTTTTGCTAGTCTGAAGAAATAAAGAGTTTGTGATTATCGGATACCAATTAGTTCCACTACATACAAATAGGGATATTCTGGTATATTTTTTTTCTTGTTAGGGACCTATGAAGGTATAATATATATGATGGATTTGCAACAACCTGCTATTCTAGATTCATTATATGGGTCCTTGTTTGGGTTGGTATGGGAATAAAAGGGACTCAAGTCTTAATAGCACCTCTAGATGTATAATTCAAGGGTAGATGTGTACAAAAATTAATTGCATAGATAAACAGGTTTAAGATAATGGATATGGATGTGCAATGCCGGATTGGTTTTTGAACCAAATCAAACCAAAAAAATTGGAACACTGCATTTTAAAAAATTCTGAACTGAGACTGAACCATAATATGTGGAAATCGAACTGAACCAAATTGACTTGTTTTGGTTTGGTTTTTAATGCATGACAAAATATTATATATATGAACAAACTTGATACAAGCTGTTTTCTTTGACCTAGTGGTTGAGCGCCTCTCTCCCCTTATTTAACTTTACATATTTTGCATGTTCGATTCTGCGTGTTCCAATCTTATCTCTATTCTTTTGAAATAATTTTCAATTTAGCATCTGGCCCTGAATTGTGTTTTACTTGGGGATGTTTGAATATTATTTCTTATTTAATTGGCCAGGAAAACTCCGGTGCTTCAGCAACCAAAGATGATGAGCAGGAACATGTTGATATTAACGCAAAGACTGCAGTAGTTTTTGTCCTATCAGCATCGACTTTTCTTGTTTTACTCTTCTTTTTCATGTCAAGTTGGTTTGTCTGGGTGCTTATCATACTATTTTGCCTTGGAGGTGTTGAGGTACTGGCTACAAAGTTCTTTTGGAGGATTTCTTTTATCAGATTATTATTAGTCAATGTTAATATCTGCTAAAAAATTAAGTTTTGCAATATTTGACGGACAAGCAATACAAAATTGCATTAACCTTAATTATGATCATTGGCGTTGTGCAAAAGAATGAAAGATAGCTTGATACCAAAATATACTAGACATAATAAGGTGTGTGTTTATTCATTTTAATTACTTATTATTTCATTTTGGCTTCAAGATGCATAGTGTCACATTTAATATTTGTTCGAGAATTTGCAACTTGACAGCCATGGTCAATGCATGGAAGTATGGAAGTATGCAGTGGACACTTCAATCTTTGCTCTTCATTTTAGGATTAGGTATTAAAGCATGATCAATCCACATTTTCATGAAGAAGTACACTTATGTAAATCGCTTTGCTCTTCATGTAATCGCTTTTCGTCTATTAGATTTAGATAAATGGCTGCATGTGGGCCTAGCTACATTAGGCCAACTAAGCTGAGTGACCTTCAATTTGACAGCATTTACTGTTCAAACTGTACTTAGATTAGATATTTTCTTGGTTGGGGATTTGCCCGTTTGGTTCTGAACTGTTGTGACTCTGCTAATTGAAACAGTCTAGAAATTTTGATTGATTCTGTCTGCAGATTTCACATCCCTGTTCTTCCAGTGGATTTAAACAGATCTAGGAGTTCTCCTTTTAAGTTGTTTGTTAAATACTTCCTATTGTAAGCTTGATTTCTGATCTGGAACAAACATGTAAACCAAACTGCTGTTGAGCTGCATAGTGGTGTATAGTCAGACATTCACGGTATCTACATGCATATCCAGTAATTGCTTGTCTGCAGAGTTTTATGTTCAATGCTCATTCTCCACCCAAGGAAAGTCTATATCATGCCAAGTGGGTGTCCTTGTTTGTTATTGCAGTATGAAATACATCTATACCCTGTCATAATAGTATTGTCTAATTATTATTTTTTTTATTGTATGTTTTACTAATATCTAAACAGGCAGCAAAATATTTAGCTGAAACAATTATTCTATGTGCTTATTGAAATATTTCCTGTTTCCTCAGGGCATGCATAATTGTATAGTAACTATTATTTCAAGGTAAACTAAGTTTTTTTCATGGTTATAATACAATAAATTCTTTTCATGGTTAAACTATCAACCAATACCTTTATAATATATTCCTCATACCTTTCTTGTTTACCAAGCAGAAAATGCAAAAACTGCACGCAGAAGAAAGTTAAGTTGCCTCTTCTTGGAGAAACTTCAATTCTCTCGCTGGTTGTATTTTGTTGTTGTCTAGCATTTGCTATTTTTTGGATTGCAAATCGTAGGGCCTCATATTCTTGGGTTGGACAAGATATTCTTGTAAGTTTCATTCGTAACTTTCATGTTTACTTTTGTTGACAATTTAGGGTTGGTTTGCTTTATCATTTGAGGAAGTTATCAAGCAGTTAGAAATTTATTCATCATGTTAAGAAGTGCCCGCTGCATATATTTATATGCAAAGTTATTTAATGAATTAATGAGATGAAGAATGTCAGTCTGGCTTTGATTTCCTTAAAGTGAACATTGTGCTCTTTCTCTAATTGAAGCCCTTACTCCAGAAATAATGTGAGGCCATAGAAGTTGGACATACGGTAGACACAATTTGGAATTTAGTGTAGTTTATGATTTATTAATTGATTGCTCCTTAACTAGATTCATGAGTCAGGAATCCAACGTATTGGTGCTTACAGAAAATTTCTAGTTATGATTATAAAAATCCAAATCTGAATAATTGCATCTACAATCTGGCTGATCCTTTATCACTGTATTATTATGTTTATCAAAAGATTGCTCATCCATGCATAGGAAAACTGTGAACTGCACTCGTAAACTAAATAAAAGTGGAGAAATGGAAATTCCTTGTCTGTTTAATGGAGGCATGTAGCAGGGTGTTGTACGCATGACATGTTGAAATCATAGTATTTAAATGAGTGCATCTTATGTGGTTCCTTGCTGAGTAATGGCTTTCTTTTTGCCAGGGCATCTGCTTGATGATAACTGTCTTGCAGGTTGCACGATTGCCTAATATTAAGGTACTTGAGCTTGTATTATTCCATGCATTTGTTAGAAGTTATTTTTTGTTTGCCTTAATGTTGATATTAAAATGTAGGTCGCTGCCGTACTTCTCTGCTGTGCATTTGTCTATGATATTTTCTGGGTATTCCTGTCCCCAATAATATTCCACCAGAGTGTTATGATTGCTGTAAGTATCAGCCGCTTTGACTTGCCAGTTATTGTTCATGTTGCCAGCATAGAGGTGTGAAAATTTTAAAGTTCAGCACTTTTGAATTTAACTGTAGCGTAAATTAGTTTAGTTGACGTTGTGGCAGAGAAACAGATCATATATGTATTTTTCTTAGTTGAATCTCCCACTAAACTAAAATGTTTCATACGGACTATAATTTGCATGCCAACTACCCATTTGAGTTGTTGGAGATCAAAAGTTGCATTGTTAACTGGTTGGACCAAGTGGAGGGGCAAAGCTAAGAAACCCTGAGCTTGATATGAAAAGATTTATTGCTTGGCATTAGCGAAGGAGTGAATATGGAAATTATCTGCAAATGATAAATTAATTCATTTATTGATGGTTCTGGTATTATTGATGATATTACCCTGAATATATAAAATTGTGCAATTATGATTACTTGATTTGCTCTTGAACTTCTTCCTCATTTGAACTTTTTCTTCATTTATAAGAAGGTTTTTTTTCCTTTCTTATTGTCTTATCAAAATCAGTGAGTCTTCTATTGACACCAATGTATGTTAATCAGAAAAGTTGTATGTTAATTTGATAGGTTGCAAGGGGAGACAAGAGTGGCGGGGAATCTATTCCCATGCTTCTGAGATTTCCTAGGTTTTCTGATCCTTGGGGTGGTTATGATATGATTGGATTTGGGGACATTATTTTTCCTGGTTTGCTTTTATCATTTGCTCGGAGGTACTGTTCTTGAATTGTTGCTTACTACTAACTAATAAACTGCTGGATATAGATTCTACTCTTAACCTATTTTACTTTTATTTTATTATATACCGTTTGCACTTCATGCTTTTCGTTTTCCTCCATCTATTCTTCTATGCTCCGTTTGTTCTTGTTCTGAAGTGGGTGGGTGGGTGGGTGGGTGGGTCTACCCATGGTTATACTCTCCTTTATTTAACATTGTTTGAAGCAGAACCTTATAGCATTCAACAAGGAACGATTACAGTGCAATGAACGGTACCCCCTTAAGAGGCATCTAAGATGACTAAGCTCGAGATCCTATTTGGCCATCCCTATAAAATCATGGCTCTCTTCCCTTTTAGAGATGTCATCCGTAAAATTTGTTTTCATGGTCTGCCTGGTTATTCTCTTAAAACTTGGAAATTCTGATTGCTAATTCTTGTTGAATGGGACAAGATAGTTGCAATTTTTGTGATGAAAATTTAAGTGGGAGCATTTGACTGGATCTTATGTAGCATAAAGGAGATTTGTTAATATAATGCTATATTTGTAGATAAATGGTATTCATCCGACTTTATTGTTTGATTCCCAGATACGACAGGATAAAAAAGAAGAGCTGTTGCAAGGGTTATTTTCTTTGGTTGACAGTTGGCTATGGACTTGGTAAGTATTCTTGCTTTATGTTTGTTTATCTCATTCAAGAGTTTTCTTTTAAACTGCAAGATCATACTATAATAGCATGTTTGTGTTGTGGTACTTGTTAGTGTGCTGGGTTTAGGAACTTATGCTACTAGCCACTACAGAGTCTTAAATTGGAGAACCTCTTGTGCACTTTGCAGAGAGAAACATAAGATCGTCAAATATGGTTTTCTTCGAGAGTAACCTGATAGTGGAAAAATAATGGAGAAACTTGACCTTGTATTAATTCATTCTAACAAGGGATTCTCATCATCACAACACTAGCTGCAGTCAATACAGTCAATACAGCCTAATTCTTTGTAAACAACATTCCTAAATGTTTTATTTTGAAGTGAATACTTTACAGGCCTCTTTGATGGAAGAACTTTTCTTTTTTTAGTCTCAATTCAACACTAAACAAGTACAAACTGATTGAAAATTTGTGTCAAAAATTCTCCGAATTGGTTTACCATTTCCAAAGAGTGTAATTGACAACTTGAAGTTTCAAATGATCCTTTTCTTACAATAGATCTTGGGAAAAGTGTTTCTAAATTCTCGCATGAATCTACAGACTTGTTAGCAAAAGCATTTACTAAAAGAGAACAAAATTTAAGTGAGTTCTCAGTTTTCAACTTGTTCTATTAAACTAAACACTGATTTGAAACTATGGAATGGTAGGCAAAAAATTCTTAATCTGTCTCCCTAACCATGACAGTTCTTGAATTTGTTGCTTCTGAATTAGCTGCTAAATAATTGTATCATATGACATCATTAAGCACATTCTGGTTGTAGGTCTCTTCCTCACGTACCTGGGTTTATATATTATGGATGGGCATGGTCAACCTGCGCTGCTCTACCTTGTTCCTTGCACCCTAGGTAATGGATCGGTTATTACATTTATTTCTGAACGTTTTTAGGTAGCCTTGCATGAAACGAAGATCTAATTAGAAAATTGACCAAATCAGTAAGCGATAAAATCTAAAACTTAAGAAGTTGTGAATTTAGTGGTATATTAGTAAGGGTTTTGAAAAGACGTAGTTTAGTTTACAATCGTCCTTAATTATGGTTGTGATTGTGGCGGTGGAATCAGAGATGGTTATTGACTTGTACTGACTGCAAATTGGCAGTGGTGGCAGATAGCGCCGACTTAGGTGATTGATATGATGGCTGCTAAAAGTATCCTCTTTTAACCTAAATTTGTTATCTTATTTTCAAATAAAATAAGAGCTAACCAAAAAACAAAAACACCACTAGGAATGTTGTGATTTGAAGTGCTTAATGTGGGCATGAAACAACCGTGAAGGGTGAGTTTAATTTGCTCTTCTCATTCCTCTCAACTTTGATACTAGGTGTTTGTGTTGTGCTGGGTCTGATGAGAGGAGAGATAAAAGATCTTTGGAGTTTTGGCATGGAGACACCTTCATCGACTGGTGAAGCTTGAATCCACATTCGAAAGTAGATCCACAAGGAACTTGTGACTCAAAATTTGGGCTAACGCGATGTGAAGGACGGATGCTAGGGGCAACCTTTAAGAAAGTCTAATTGCAAATTTACCTTTGAATATACATGCAAAATGTATATTATAATATTTCTGTAACGTAAAGTTAAAATCCAGCTAGTATGTTGTTGCCTGCGATGTTCTTTTGCTGCCTGAATTGCTCGTCTTTACTGTAGTTGTAAACTTTATTTGCATGAGTGTAATTTTTCAACCAATAATAAAAGCTTCTTGTATATGCATTCCTTTACGTGATGTTTATAATCAAATATCTAATGTTGTTATTATCATTACTGAAATATTCCTCTGGAACTAAAGTTAGTCTTTTAGGGCGAATACATACAAGAATACTCTCAGCTATACCATTGCTTTAAAAAGGTAAACTATATATATATATATATATATATATATATAATTTGATTTTCTAAGTATATAAACTTTTATCATATTTGCAAGAGAAATAATAACTATACACTACCAAAGGGAGATCCTTAATGATAAATATATGTGCTTAGTGATAAATATTATCTAATAACGTGTAACTATGTTAATGTTAAGATATTCATAGCCAATATCCCCCCTCAAGCTAAATAAGAATGGAAGAATATTGCATGAAATTGAGGAAGAGCCAAAGGCTTAAGTCATAACATCAACCACTTCATCTATGTTATCACACCAAAGTATCCAAGGATGAAGAGGAATGGCCTGTAATTCCTTAAGTAGAGACATGATCGTTTCAAGTGTTGTGTTCGCTTTCTGTGGATTGTTTCATGAAACTAACCTAGTTGACCCACAATCATCAACATCCCCACCCCACTCACTATCACTAAAACACTGGAGATGAAGATAAGCCTACGGAGTGAACACTATAAACTAACGTATTCACTCATGCATGTTTGTCTTTTTCAGAACAAATATCATAACTTGAATTCCAAGAAACTATGCTAATGAGCCCAAGTCCTTGATCGGAAAAACACATGGAATTTGATCAATGAATACTTGAACAACTCTAGAATCTGATCCTGTAACCACGATGCTATCAGCATAAACAAGTACAAAAACGTCCAAGTTGTTAGCATACATCATAAAGAGAGAATGGCATGCTTGGGAGCCTTAAAAACCAGGACTATGTGATGGGAGGAGAAGACAAACGTGCACAAAATGAAGAATGAGGAACAGAAAACTTGCCTATTCTCGGACCAGGATGAGGTGAGGTTACGTGCAAAACCTCTAACCACGATGTATCTATGAGGTTCCAAGATTAACACCCGATTCTCATCAAGGAAAAGACTTTAACACCCAAAAACTCTAAATTGATTATAACTTGGATGCTTACAAAATAACTTAGAAAATGGAGGACATGGTAAGGTGGTAATGATGAAGAAAACTGACATTCGACATGCACCAAAATAAGATCCCAGTTGGGGAAAGATCATTGTGTATATCAGCTGAAAGATAACACACTATGAACTTTACAGCTTCACCTAACATCTTTCTAATTGTTTAGGCATTTTATTTCCTATTTGAGTTAATATTCTAATGATGATTGAGTTCTTAAAAGGTACCTTTTAATGAGAGATGAAATATTCATCATGTTAATTTCACGTCATATCATTTTATACAGTAAATGATCATCACACGCTTTATTATTTGTTTCAAAAAAATAACAAATTTTTAAATTGATCTATCATAGTTATAATAACTTACCGATTATTCCATTAAAGATCCATGGTGGCTCTCTTGGGGAAAAATGATTTTTCAACATGTCAATATTACTAATATTAGACAATTCAAATAAATAACAAATCATCTGTGCATATGTATATATGATCATACCAACATCTATTATTGGATTGGTGAATCAAGTCAAAGAAAGCAAAATGGGTTGTTAGAAGATAACCGTAACCTTACCAAAAATTCATTTCTCAAACTTAGACTGATTTTCAAAAGCAATTCCAAGTTGTCTTCTGTTGAGCTGTTTGCAACGTACATTGACTACCATGACTATAAATATGGATGTATTATACGATATAGTAATATAACATTTCCATCAAATTCTCCAACGCCAATGGCTAGCATCCATTTCATTACCATCTTGGCAATTTTTGTCTCTATCATCTGTTGCAATGCCCTTGCCACGAACATAACTTCTTCTTTGCCGAAGTTCCCAGCAATTTTCTTCTTTGGTGATTCTGTGTTTGATACCGGCAATAACAACTATATCAAGACTATCATGAAGAGCAACTATCACCCTTACGGTCAAGATTTTAATGGTGGCATCCCGACAGGAAGGTTTTCTAATGG
>CANYBF010149532.1:0-13477 GCA_948192965.1 Dalechampia spathulata | reverse complement strand
AGAATAATGTGTTTATATGTTAAAATAGGATTTAGTTGCATGTGAAAGTGAGTTATGGTATGGAAATGCTGAATTAGTTGTTAAGGATAACAAAACATGCTCCTTGTGTAGATTGTATTAGATTGGATGTATGATTTGATTTTAAATTATGGTTTGGATTTTAAATGATGTTTGATTGATGTTTTTGGTAAGTTTTAGAAGTGATTTTAAGGTGTTTTGGTCATGGTATTGGGTTAGGAGGCTTGGGGAACCATTTTTTGGGTGCTGAAAAATGGTAAAAAAAGAGGTGTTTTTGGTGGTAGATGAGTTCTACACGACTTGTGGATGAGCTACACGACTCGTGTAACATGCGGGCATCTTAAAACACATTTATTTTGCAAGGTCCGAGTGCTATACGACTCGTGTAACCTGTACACGACTCGTGGACACTCTTAAGGCTTGTTTTTAAGTGGTTTTTGATGGGGAAACTTGATGTATGATCTATGAAACTTATGCGTGACTTTGGGAAGCTGAAAAATGAATGAAATGTATTATTAAGTGTGGTTTTACATGTTAAACATTTGAATAAGGATGTATATGAGTTATACTAATGAAATTATATGGTAAAGTGATTAAGATAAATGTTGTAAATGGAATTGTGCTTATATGCTTATTGTTATTCAAAGTTTATTAATGGTTACTTATCATGAATGAATATGGATTCTTTAAGATGATAAGTCAAGTACAAAACATGAATGACCTTACTAAATGGATATATTATGAAAATGATACAGGTTTAATGGATTAGACTCATAATTCTCCATAAGCTATCGATAAGGGTAAAGCGATAGCAGGTTTGTGCTTTTCACTTCTTGACCCATTAAAAGTCTTGAAATGATATTTTCTCATTTGATTGCTTGTGCTTTTCATTTCCTGACCCATTAAAGGTCTTGAAATGATGTTTTCTCATTTGATTGCTTATGATAACAAAGTAATAAGTTATATTATGAATGGTATTATGTGATCATTATTGCATACAAGCATTAATGCATCATTTATGCATCATGTCATGAAACATCCATACATAAAGACATTCATGATATATATTACAGAATGTATAAGGGGAAAAAGAAAGAGACATACAAAGAAATGATTAATGAAAATGTACTAGGTCATACAGTTATTATCGATTCCCTTGATGAAATCATACAGTATAGGTTCTTATTATAAACCATAGAGAAATGTTATGTTCCTAAGGGAACCAGAGAATGATATAGTACTGGCACATAGAGAAATGGACCCAGTACGAGATTGTATACAATCATACAGAAAATAGATAAAGTGATACAGGAAAATCAGAGGGAGAATGCAAAGCATGAATGCATTCTCATAGACATACATTGTCACTCATTGATCATGATAGTATAGAGAATGGAATGGTATATGCACTGCAAATCGTCCTTACGCTGAGATATGTACATAGTATTGTTGATACATGAAAAGTGACAATGTATTCTTTTATGGAAAGTGTTTTCATTGTTGCATGATATGATACAGTGATATTGTTAAATGTTAGATTGCTATGATTTGACCTCAATATGATATTTATGATATGGATTTATGCCTTTTACTCATTTATAGCACCACTGAGTTTTATACTCAGCGTTTGTCATTTGATAAACGTAAGACCAGGACCTTCAAGTGAGAATTTAGGTTGATCGGTCTATAGTTAGAGGAGGTTATGATTCTGAAGAATCTCCATCTTGAAGCAGTTTGGACCAATGTAACATACTCCATTGTGTGTTTGTATATATACGTAACTTATTAAATTAACCTTAATGGTAGTAACATTTGTGTAATATACTTTTGTAGTGTATAATATCAATACTAAGATATCATGTTTAATATCATATTCAAAGTACATATAATAAATGATGGTTTGATGATGTAATGAGAATGCAACTTACATATTGGTTTCACCATATCTGGTTTTGTAATTATTTTTTAAAAAAAAGTTAAAGATCCTTTATGGAATATTTAATGATTTTCTTGCTTAGGGAATTATTAACTATTATATGGGAGCGTGTTACATCGGGATAGGGTGTGACATATAACAAGGCACATGGAAGGATACCTTATCTTCTTACAAGCTTATCACAAACATAAAAGGACCATATAAAGTGGACATGACTTAAAAGTAAAAGTAAATGTGACTTAAAGAAAAAGACATAATTATATGTCTAGTGGCAGACATAATGGTGATGGTTGATGTAGACGATTGACTGGTGGGACTGGTAGGTTTTCTTAAATACCAGTAGTCTTATCATTTTTTCTTATCATCGATTATGAATGGGGTCCATTCTGGGTCATTTGGGTCATCAAAGTCATTGTCCAGATAAGATCGTCTAGATTTCTTCAGTTTATGTTTATCAAGTGAATGCTCCATTTTATTAACTTTATAATCCATCTTAACTCATTCAATTTCATCCATTTATGAATCCTGGAAGAGCTGGTTTGTATAATATGGTTGGATTTCTGGTTGGATATCTAGTATGGTTATGATATTTGGAGTAGCCATGCTAATCTTTTATGGACTTGAGTCCATCCTATGCATGCTGACTTTTATTTAAAATTAAGAATCTATCTTTGGAAAAGATGAGTTATCCATTCGGATAATAAAGTGTTATCCAATCAAATAGAACTCAAATTTCTTGATTCCATATTTTATGGCCAAGATTTTCTTGTAGGTAGAATGGTAGTGTTGTTCACTGTTATGGAATTGTCCTAATACATATCAATAAATTGCTTCCTTATCATCTTGGTTTTCAAGCAAAATAGCCCCCTATAAGGTATCACTAACATATGTTTGCAAGATAAGAGGTAGACCACTAAGGATGGTGAGAGGTGGAGGTTTTTGAACTATAGCTTTCAATTCCTTTATAGCTATAGTCTACTCATGTCCCCAAGGTAGGGGTTGTTTTTTCAACATTTTAGATAGGTGATACATGTATTTAGAGATCTGAGGGAAGAAATTTTGAACATAATTGATTATTCCCAAGAATTGTTGAATTTGCTTGACTGTAAGATTATCATTTAGGAAATTTTTAAGATTATCATTTAGGAAATTTTCAAGTTCTTCAGTAAGATGTGGGCCAAGACTAAAAGTTCCATTCTTAAAGTGCATTCCTAGAAAATCAATTTCAATTTCTCTTATGGTACTTTTTTGCTTAGAGAGCATTATACCATTCTGTTGAGTTAGCTGGTGGAATTGGGTTAATAACAAGTGATGATCTTCTATGATGGGGGAGAATAAGAGAATGTCAACAATATAGATGAGAGCAAAATGAAGAAAGGAATGGAATATTTGGATCATGACCTTTTGAAAAAGAGATAGCACCACTTTGAGCCCAAAAAGTATTACTTTCCACTGATAGTAGGCATTTGGAATACAAAAGGCCATTTTGTAATGGTCTTTGGGCCGGATACCCAGTTGCTAAAAGCCTACTTTAAAATCAAAATTTGAAAAGTATTGGGCTCTTCTGAGATGAATAAACATGGAGGATATTTTTGGAAGAGGGAATTTATCATTAGATAAGAAGTGATTGAGTGGTTTATAATTAATGAAAAGTCTCTTCTTGCCTTAGAGGATTTCAAATCTTTTTTCAACATAAAAGGCTTGATAAGATGAAAACTTTATAGGTTCAATTAGGCCTTGTTGAAGTAATTAAATGCATTCTTCTATGGCTAATGCAATATTTAAAGGGGACATACCAAGATGAGAGGCCTTTATCGAGTTTATATCCTTATTGAGTTTGAAAGGAAGGGAAACAAAGAATTTCTGGTTTTTCCAAAGAGGAGAAGGGTGATTGAACAATGCATAGGAGTTTGCATAAGGAGGAAGGAAGAGATCTTTGAAAGAAATAAATTACTGCAAGACATTTATTGTGCTAAAGAGCTTAGGTATTTGGGTATAAGCTTTAAATTATCTCTTGAATTTAAGTCCATCAAGAAGAATCTGAAGTTTCTTTGCTTCACAGTAGACATCAAAACCTATCAAAAGGTTTTTGTCTGGCAAAGTAGTACCAATGACTTGAGTCCATATGGTGCAATGAGGAAAGAATTGAACATCAATCTTTTCTTGAGTGATTAGAGTGGTATGGAATATTTTTCCATTTGCTGCTTTGAAATATTGATTATGCTTCCTCCATGCTAAATGAGGAACAATTGTTGGATTCATCATTATCTTGTAAGCACTGGTATCCATGAAAGCTATCACATTGATAAGTCATTCAAATTTAGAAGGGAAGATGTTTAGGGAGATAAGAAGAATATAAGGTAAAGTTGTCTGAAAGATAGGAATGGGTCTGGAGCAGAATCTATATATAGGAAATAATGAGAGATATCTTCAAGGATAGATTCTTATGATTGTTCCAAGATAGTATCAGAAGCAGGGGGAGATAATGGAAGAGGTATGTAATCTTCCAAAGGTTCCATGGTGAGAATTGGGAGATTTTCGTACTCTTCTTGGGAAAGAGAAGAAGTGTCTAATTTTGAATCTATAGAAAATTCATGTGGAATGGTAAATAAAGTTTCCTTATTAGATTATTCTTGTTCTAAGAATAAAGATTCATGATCTTCATCTACAAAAATAATCATTGATTGTTGGATCTGATGTATGAGCTTAGTAGCTTTTTGCGGATTCTTGAAACAGTTTCTAGCAAAATATCCTTTCTTTCCATAAATAAAGCATTGATCAAACTTTGATGTCTTGGAAGGAGACCTTTTCTTGTGATATCTAAACTGTTTACATTTAAATGGTTTATGTTTCTTCCAGGAATGAGAAGAGCCACATTTTCTCATGAAATGATACTTCTTTTTATTTTTGCAATCACAGCTCTTGTGTTTACATTTGATCTAAAGATGATCTTTATTGCACGCTTTGAAAAGATGGTAATCCTTTTATGCCATCTATTTAAAAAATGATTTTTGATTGCAAATCTTTTCCAAGGTGACTAATGTAAATTGCCATATTTCTCCTAAAGTGATAAGAGAAATTTGTCTTATGGTATCTTACATTCACTTTTGAAGATCAAGTTAAAGTTCGTCAGGAAGATAGGCAATGAAAGTATACTTGAGATTATCATCATTAGGACCCTTGATCAGATAATAAAGCTGAGATATTATCTAATAATGTTTCTCAAGATCAATTCTTTTGAGAGAATATCATTTTCTATCAAAAAATTATTATTCCTTTTATTGATGAATAAGCTCAAAGTCTCCAAGGAATTGTACATTAAGATGATTAAGAGCTTTATTGGCAAATATGAGTTGCACAAATTGGAGTCAAGCATACTAAGATAATCCTTGAAACCATTCACGAAATGAGCAAACAAATCTGCATGCAAACTCAGTTAAAACTTATTGTAAGTTTGCATAAGAATTTATTAGTTATAAATCGAACCAGGCATGAAATTCCAATAATCTGTCATGCCATTTTGATAGGGGAACATCAAGAATGAACCATGGTCCTGAAGCAGGTCATTTTGAGAACTTAGGAATCTCAGGAAAGGTAACCTCATCTTTTAGGTCAGATATAATGGGTTCAGTCTCTTGTCTGTGAGGATTAGTCTGAGATGATTGTTCAGTGTCACTGGTAGTAGTAATCATCAAAATCTCAGTGATATATGCTAATCCAAACATCTCAGATTCTTGAGAAGCAAAGGAATTAGTGTCAGTGTTAGAATTTGAAGAGGGAAGTTGCATGGCTGACATTTGAGATAAAGGGGGTGGTTGAGATACTATTAGTTTCTTACCAACAGCCTTGTCAAAAGAGCCATAGAAAGAGGAGTTTTTCCCTAGTCTTTTAGGGACAAGATCAGATACCAAAGAGAATTGGTGAGGCTTTAGGTCAATATAGATGGATGGTATAATAAAAGGAAAAAGAGGTTGTTGTGCTGGTTTAAGATCAGCCTTGTTGTACTGCTGAATTTCTTGCTCCTTTTAAAAGAATTCTAAAGAAAATGATGATTTTGTACTAATCATGGCATGAAATTCCTTGTCAAGTTGCACCATCTAGGCCTGAAGCTTAAAATACAAAGCCAAAACATCCTGGGAGAAAGATGTCATCGTTTGTTGAAGATAGTAATTTTGATCAATGGCCTTATCAACCTTTTAATCAATCTTTTACAAATATTGATTTTGAACTTGGGCATTCTGAGATTGCCAATTTAGCACTTCTTCTATTGGAGAAAGATCTTTTAGCTAGCCATTTGATAAAACAACATTATGTTGGATTTTTGGCTGCATATGTGACTTAGAATCAGATGTTTTGGTAAGAGGTGGAGGAAAACATCATACAAGATTGTGGAGGAGGTGTATGAAAGAGGTTGATTGAAGATTTTTATTCGTAGGAGTAACGAGAATGAAAAGCTTTAGAGATCGATCTAGGTTTTGGTTCCTATGATTCTTCTAGAAGTCCTTCTCTTTTGTAAAACTTTAAGAGTAGCTTGATAGATCGAGAGAGGAAGAATTTGTGGAATATGAATGGTTGTAAGTTAACTTGCTAAGTTAGCATACTGAAAACTTTTGTTTGTAAAAGTTCTAAGTTAGTCTGGGAAACTTGTTGTAGTGTTTTAATTTAATGGAACATCAAAACATTGATTTTGAGAGAATGGATGTAAGCATTTAGGTCAAACCATTATACATTGTTTGTCAATTACTTTCTTCTCTTCTCTTTCTACTTTTAGCATGCTATGTTTTAATTATTTTACTTTGAAAGGCTTTTTCATAAAAAGGATTTCATTTAAATTAAACTATTATTTTCCAAATGAGAGTTTTCTAAAATCAATTTATTTCCACAAATTATGATTTATTTTTAATTGATTTTGTTTTGACAAAATAGTTTGCTAAACTTTAAATTAATTTACTAGTTTCAAAAACAATTTACTAATTTTGAAAATAATCTAGTAAAATTGTTTAAAAATTTTTTAAGTTATTAATTCACAATTTTGACCACTGCATTTAGGACTAATAAGTTGCTACCAAAATAGCTAATAAATAAATATTAAGTGAATTAGGGAAATGTTATATTGTAGTATTCAAGTTTAAAAAACTGTTAAAAAATTTAAATTCATTAAACATATATCAGATTAAGTTAAAAAAAATTTAAAATATCAATATTGTCTTTAATATAATTTATTAAATTTAAATTTGAAACCCTAGTCACCATATCCACCATGATTATCATCCCCATCAACCACTATCATTAGCTGTCATTGTATCAGTCATTCACCAATCACTATCATTGGTTACCAACCATCATCAATTACCAATCATTAATTATTACCAGTCATCAAATTTTATTAAATCTTTATAAAAAATTAAAAAATTAAAAAAAAAGTTAAAAAATAAATAGAAAATAAATTTCAAAAAATATCGATAGTTAAACATGCAATGTAATTTTTTATTTGTAAAATATATTATTCATTTTCTCATATTCAATATTGTACAGTTCTAGAAAAAATGTATATTTATTTTTGTATAGCATATAGTACATATAGTAGATAAATGTATTTATTGTGTTATATGCTATATAATATATATGATAGATAAATTACCTACCATATACATAATATGATATATATTAATAGTTAAGTTACCAACATATACCATAGATTTTATATGATATATATATATTTTATCTACCATATAAGACATAATATATATTCATAAATAAATTTCTCTACCATATATATCATGTTATATGTATTAATAAATAAATTTATCTACTATAAATATTATGTGATATGTACTAGTAAATACATTTAAATATGATATATATCGTATTGTATATAAAGGTAATTATACATATTTTCAAGAACCATAAATCAATGAGAAACAAACAAATTGCAAATAATAAAAAATATTTCAAATTAAAACAATGATAATGAAAAACAATAGTAACAATAAAAAAATAAAAAAATAATATATTTTTGCTTATATAAAAATAATAAAGAAAAAAAAAAAGCTGTTGTTTTCAATGATGGTGATGCATTGTAGTGGCTATGGTGGTGTAGTAGAGATACGATAATAAGAAGAAAAAAAAGATAACAATTGTCGATGATATAGAGATAGCATCACGAAGGGTGTGACAATAACAACAACAATAACAAAAATAAATTTGAAAGTGGCTAAAACTTTCTACAATGATAACTAAGATTTTTTATTATAGCATTTAGAATTTTTTGTCATCGAAGAATCAGCATTTAAAAAGAAAATAAAAAAGTAAATATAAAAATAAATATGATAAAAATTAAATTGAAAGTTAAAAATGATATTTACTTAAGACGATTTTTTAAAATCTAATATTTACATAATCCATAAATATTTATGATCTAATTAGCCATCCAATCAAAATACCTAGTCAATCGGTATCCAACTCGATGCATACATTTTGATTCACGATGCTGCTGGTCTGAAATTAGAATAAAATGCACATTTTATTCTATGAATTATTTTATTCATATCAAAGTTTTCTCTGGGCATGCCTTCGACGAAAGAAATAAAAAAGCTACACAAAAGAGAGGGAGGTAGACAAATATTATTTTTATAAAACCAAAAATTTATCCTATAAAGAATAACAGTTTTTCAGATTAGACACATTAAATTTATACTAAAACTTGGAAAAATGATGTTTTGATAAATAATTTTAAAGACATATTATTTTACAATTTTTCAAAAGCAACGGACATTTATGTAAATTTTATATTTTTCACAATTTCGAAAATTTCACAAAAAGGAACACTAAAAAGAAATATTTTCTACCTCAAAAATATAATGCAAGGACTTTGTTCATAAGAAGTAAAAAAAACAGAACCATGCGATAAAAATCGAAAAACAAGGCCAAAAATCCATCACCATATTCAGAAGTTACTGTATGGATATAACTACCGGTACAAGTAGCAAAGCTCAAGTCATTCTTTGTGCAGCTTCTTTCGCCAGGAGTCTCTCCTTAGCTTTGGTCTTTGCCTGCGATTTCGATCCCATAATTCCACCGCCCCACCTCTTACGGTGCTCATCATACTTGTCATTGAAGTTGGCCTAGATTTAATAAACGATTGTGAGAATTTTCACTCGGAAAACAAAAATGAATCAGAAACAAATGTGACGAACAAACTAATGCAGTCATATGAACATTGTTATGTTCGCAATGCAACAAAATCAAGATGAGTGCCTCTTCCAAGTTAACAAAATCCTTTTAGTTCTCTACATGTGAATTTTGTAACTTTTCTTCTAGAAATGAAAGGTTGACAAAATCCACATGTACAACATTTCAAGTCAAAAGGAATCTTGAATACCAAATTATAATTCATAACAAAGAATACTTGTAAAGACTAAGTGCCCTGTTAGAATATTGCTGATGGGAAAATTTAATTTACCTTAACTGCCTCCAAGACCTTGCTAAATTCTAATTTATCTTCGTTCTTCACTGATGTCAGGCACAAAGCTGCTGCTGTTTTCTTGTGGACAATCTATTTGTCGTCGCCAACCAAAAGAAAAGCCTCATCATAAAGGGTTAACTTTCCAAACTAAACTAATTTAAACATCATTCCATGGACAGAAATTAGTGCAGAAATTTCACCGCTCCAAGCCGTGACTTGCCCTTCACGATAGCATAAGGAACCTCCATTTTGCGGCACAAGGCTGGCAGCCAAACAACAAGCTCAATTGGATCTACATCATGTGCAATGACAACTAACTGGGCCTTGTTCTGCATACACAACAATGAATTTGTTTAGAATAACCATATTTAACATGCACTATCACAACCACGAGTATGAAATACTGAATATAATTAGTGTCAATTAGCTGTTTGAATGCCTGATTGTATCAACATTTTGTGTGATAGCAAACAGTTAGCACTCGTTCCACACATAAAATAGGATTTGTTAGAAGGATAAGACAAATCAGTATAAGATTAACCAAAACAACCAAAAGAAAAACACCATTTTGTTCAGTTTATCATCATTTATTGATTACCAACAGGGAGTCACCAAAGTGCAAATCAAGAAGTCAAATCAGAATTGAATAGACATACCCCAAGAGTGGGGGAAGAGAAGAAAAAAATGAGTACAATTGCTGAATGTGATCAATCAGAAATCTATTCTATCAAATGATCCTTAACTAGTTACTTTATGGAAGAACTCTCATTAAGCTGACAATATAATTGCCAAGACAATTAACTACTGCTTAATTAATTGATCAATAAGAGCAGATTAGATACTAATATGATTAATACCTGCTCAATGAGATAAGTAATATGGTTAAGCCCATACTTGACAACAATGGGCTTCTTTGACTCCACAGTTTTCCCCTCAGCTTCAGCTTGTGCCCTCTGAAGAAGTCTTTCCTTCTTAGCGGCCTTGTCCTCAGGTCTATATTTAAGTAACAACTTGAAGAGCTGTGTAGCTGTGAAGTCAAAAAAAGGGCAAATTGTATCACAAAAATGATAGCCCGAACATACCATTCAAACTCCTCGAAAAGAAGACCATAATAGCATTCATGCACGCTACTCATCCTACCATATTTTTAAGATCTGTCAACTGAAAGTCTAAAACAACAAAAAAGTGAAATAGTCTCTAACAATAATTAAAACCTTACCTAGGTTCTTGTCAAGTGTTTTCGTGAACTGGTTAATAGCTGGAGGAACCTTCAAACGTTGCTTCAGAATCCTCCTCTGCCTCTGAATACGAACAACATGAGGCCACTTGACAAATCTAGTCAAGTCCTTTTTAGGTGGCAGTGCACCACCTATTCCAAATTGCTTTGGCCGCTTCTCAAACAATGGATTGACAACCTTTTCCTACGATCATTGCATAAATGCACCAAATTAGATGAACTTGCAAGGAAAAACCAAGTCAACTGACAAGCGAAGGAGAAACAGAAATTGCACTTTGGAGGCTACTCACTAGTTTCTTCTTTGCCAACACTGGGGCTTTAATACCTCTTTTGGGAGCCTGAAACAATTAAAAAAAAAGGTGATATATGAGGAAAGCCAGATAAAGAAAGACAAAAGGTACAAAAAGGGAGAAGAGTAAATGTAATTTCCACATGGTAATAGCATTAACATAAAAGAAATGGAGAACTACTGAATCTTTCCAGTGGTAAACAGCACATCATTTCACCAGTTTTTGAAGCTCATACATACATTCCATTTTCAGCAGTATTATTTTATTTTTTAAACTCATAATAAATAAGCAGCAAATTGATAGCAATCAGCCCAATTAATTAGACCCCTGTTCATTCCATATTGAAGCGATATTATCATAAAAAAATTGATATATGAGATACCCAAAACTAAGATTGCAGCTATTTTTTCAAAGGTTTTCTTCCTCTTAAAAGACATATCCATGACGAGAGGACAAAAAATAAAGAATTTTAACATTTGTCTCCACTTGACAATATGTATTTACACCATCATTTCTTTCCCAGCGAATTTCAACCAGAAACTCATGAACTAAACTTGTTAACCACCCAGATACGAAAAATTACCCATTTTTTAATTCCACAGATACTTAGAGATTCATTAAACCAAGCATAAAAACACTACAAGGAAACAAAAGTCGCATCATTTTCTTAAGCAACATTGTCGCATCATTTTCTTAAGCAACATTGTCACATCATTAAACAAGATCAGCGAGCAAAAAACGCGCAAAGAAGAGCATAAATCATATTATCGTTATGAAAGAAGAGAATAGTATTACCATATGGGTGAAGGAGAGGATGTGCAGATCGAAACCTTGGCTGCTGTTTGTGAAGAAAAGAACGGCAGCTTTGCGGGTTTTATTTATTACCTATAACATGAATTGGTTCAAGCCCAAACCCTAAATTCCGGTTTTTCAATTTAGTCCCTTTAATTCTACTTTATTTTGCTTATAGTCTCTCTTTGACTTTGTTTTTGTCCTTTGGTCAAACTGCAACTTTTGTTTTCACCTTTTCTGTCCTTGTTCAATTTAGATTTTTACACAAGATAAATTGAGATGAAATTAGTATCATTTTTCATAATATATTTAATTTCAATTATAATTGATGATGTGTGGTATATTTTTATATTTATAACGTTTACACTTAATTTTTAAAAAATGAAAAAAAAAGATATGTAGCGATGCTTAAATAAATATTTTAATAATTTTAAGTCAAGTCTGATAATATAATTTATATTAATTTAATTTTTTTAATTAATTCAAAAATTATTTTAAAAGATAAATTAAAATTTATGATTTATTTTTTAAGTTGATATATTAAATTTATATTTCAAAAAAATTTATAAAAAGTACTTTCTTACTCATTAAAAAACATAATAATGAAAATTTAAGTCATATTAAATATTAAATATATAATATCACATCTACACATACACAACATCGTTGTATACATGCATTATATACATACGTTATAGTGAATGATTGATTTATGCATGAAATATATAAATGAGATATAATACATGAATGCTTTGATACGATGAATGTGAAATGAAATGTCTTATAGATAAAGGAATTCCAAATGATATAAAATTAATAGAAAAAGAAATGAAAACAAAGTGAAAAGATTACTAAAGTAGTTAATATGTTTTTGTTGAATGCTTTAAATGAAGCTTTATGATAGAATTTATGGGTGTAAGGTGATGCATTGACATGTTTAACATGTTCTTATGTGATAAAGTATATTTAAAATGTGTAAATATAAGTTAAAGTGATGTTAGAAGCAATGGTATGTTAAATGGTAAGTTAGGATACAAATGGTATTTCATAGAAAGTTAATGTTAATATTGGAAATTACATTTGTATGATTCGTGTCCATAAACTTATAATGAATGGTAAGTGCAATCTTATGTAATCATGATGAAAAAATGATGTAATAATGGATATAAAGGAAGTGGAAACAAATTGGTTAAGTAAGTGGGATAAGCTTGCAAAGTGTCATTTTATGATTGGCTCTTATTTTACATAAGTCAAAAATTAAATTTATGTTATCCTAAGGCAGAAGTAAGTCAATTTTTCTCATTCCTTCACTATAACACATTTAGCTTCTTCCTTATCTTCTTCTCTTTGTATTTTAGGTTAAAGAAAAATATCATTCCAAGTTAAAATCATGCAAAGAATTTGGTTTTCATGTGCTTTGGTGTTCTATGATTTTACCTATGTGTTCTTCTCACATCCTGAACTGTATGATTCACTATGCATTCATAATTAACAATATATCATGTTTATATATGTTATTGATGTGGAAATGATATTGAATTATAATTATGTTGATAGATATATGATAAGAATTGAGTTTAAAGCTCAAAGGAGCAAAATGAAAATTTTACCGAAACCACTGAAACGGATGGATAAACGGCACTAAAATAATGATTTTAGGCTATACACATTGAATTTGATAAAATGGCTTTGACCATAGTGCTTGTGTTAACTTAAATTAGATATATGCAAATTTTGAA
>CANYBF010149514.1:0-14267 GCA_948192965.1 Dalechampia spathulata | reverse complement strand
GTTCATTTATGACATCATAAATGAATTTCTAAATTTCCATTATACTTTCTTTTCTATATCATTAAATCTTATGTTAAATAAATTCTCTTAGACATATATACTCCAATTTACTTATTTTTATTCCATTATTCACTAATCCATTATTATTTCTATACGTATATTTTATACATATATTATTCATTCATATAATTCATTTATATGATCCTTAATCACACTTAATTTATAAATTATGCATACTCCCAATATAAACATAATTTATCTTAATTTCTCAATTGCATGCATTTCTATGTATACTTAAATATGCTTACCTTGATATACATGCATTTAATCAATCGATCAAATTTTACACGATCCAACTTATTTTTCATATTCAACTTATTCTACTATCAACTTATCATCATTTCTTAATCTCGATAGATATTTCCTATCGTTTTAATAATATTTATCATTTCCACCTTGAACTATGCATTTTTCCATAATTCTGCATCATCATTCTATTTTTTTTAATCGTTTAAGGTATAATTTTATCAGCCGAGTTATTAGTAATTTTCACACTAAAAATGAGGATGTGACAATCCCACACGTCCCTGTTCAATGTTAGTTCATAAATAGAAATAAATTCCATAATAATAGGATTTTACCTTTTTGTTCCCTAGTCAAACTTCTTGCCACAACACTCTTGGATTGGATTGCACACTTCAATTCTAGGTCATGCATGTCACAATAAGTCTACATCCAAGCCAAAGATTCTCCCACGAAACTACCCCGATGTCTTATCACTGGTCAGAAATGTATCGCTAAGTCTCTCATTTTGACAGCATCAAAACATCGATGTTACCATGATAGTCACATTGACTCTCCCACTAAAGAAGTCTTGATGTTTAACTTCTCACCAACAAGAGTTCAACAAATTATATCACCTACAATCTTGCAATCTTGCTATCTTACTATTGGTCAGTCCGACAGGTAACCCCCATGAAGGAATCTCCTATCCTTAGGATACAATGAGTTAATCAGTTGCAAAAATAAACTATATCAAGAGTTCCCGAAATATCACTATCTCTGAATCATCACACATAAGCTAAATGGTGTCCACTAGTTGTGAGATATCCCTTTTTGACACTCATTCTCTTATACAAAGTCTGGGAAATAACTTTGTATCAAAATTTATGTCACTGGATAGCTGATTAAAGAATGAGATTATGCATCACCATAGCCTTTCAGCTACTAAAGTGTCTTCCACTCAAACTCTATCTGGTGGATAATGTGTCGCAATCATTCTTAAGTGAACTGCTTCTTGAAGAATAACGTATCTTACAAAGTGTGAACCCTCCAAACCCAAGCTATATGTTATCCACCTTAATTCTTATCAAGATCACCTCAATCACCCACATGAATAATTACCTGCAAGTCTAAGAACATAAGGCTTGATATTTCCATGCTTCTCTGAAAGTAGTCTCTAACTTTATAATCAACCAATTGCACTTCCATAACTAGTTAGGGTACTTCTTAAAACCCTGGTTCACTAGTGTGCATAAAATAACACAAGTATATCATTAGTATAAAGATTTAATAAGTAGTTTGAATTACACTACCGAGTTGCGCCAGTTATCAATAACTTGTCTCCATTAACCATCTGAACTTAGTGGAAGTTGTATCTCAACTAAGCTATTACGAATATGGTGAGGCCTTTCTTCCCTTAGTGAGTTAAGTAGGAATAATCCCTAAGAACGGCCTCCATGGTTGCACTATTCACTTCAAGATAGACCAAACACACTCATATAAACTTGTTAATATATTCATGGGAAACCTATTCTATTAGATTTCAATAAATAATAACATGTATTGGCATAAGATACATATCAAGGAAGTTCAGGAACATCATACCAAGTTGCATTACTATAGGCATCTCTCACTCGATCACTTTCATCATGTCACATCCACGTTAAAGACCTTAGGAGTTTGGTATAAATATGTGTATATGTTAGATGAATGATAGGATTAAGGTATATGATGATATATGGATCATTGTGTGTGGCGATATATGTATCTATCTCTTTGTGTATTGTGATGCGTATATATCTGTTTTATTGGCATTGCTGTCGCCTTAGTGGGGAGCATGTCTCCCTGGTTGGCTAAAGGGCCGCCATTATATTGTTTAGAGGTGTATTAGAAAGGTTGATAGGTATGGTATTGGTTTTGGGTATAGGTATGATGAGAGAATAGGCTTTCATTTAGTCTTAGCTTGATTTTAGGTTTTGGTACGAGCGTACGGGATCACCGTACGGGTGTACCAAATAGGGGAATGACCATATGGGCATGCCAAAGGATGGTTTGGTAGTACGTGACCTCGCAGGAATTTGGGTTTGTCAGGTCAAATGTGGACATACGAGCATACCAAATGGTGGTACGAGCGTACCGTCCCTCGCAGGAAATTATGCTTATCAGGAGTTTTAGTTCGGTACGAGTGTACCACGATTCGTATGGCCATACGCGACTTAAGTTTGATGGGTCAAAGGATAAATGTGACAAGTTCTTTTATTTTTTATTATTTTTTATCAGTTTTAAACCCTTCTAAACCCTCCTAAACCCTTTTTAGCCGCTGAGGGAAGAGTGCTTGGTGGTTTTTGAAGAGTGAGGTCTAGGAATTAAGCTTGGTGGTGGATAAAGATGGGATTACAAGCTTTCTTTAGAAGTGTTCTGATTTCAGGTTTGTGCTAGTTTATGTGTATTATTATGCTTGGCTTATTTCTATGCCTTATGACTCTAGTAAAGTCAAGGCATGACGATTTGTGATTGGTTTGGTATCACTTTGATACGATACATTGTTGCTGTTGATGCTTGATATGCTTAATTTGATGTTTTTCCTTGCTTCCTCATGGAAAGAATGTATGTTCTCTTATGATATGAGGTATGTTTGCATGTAATGTGTTTGTGGCATGCATGGTGATGAAGGAACTTTGGAAAAGAGAGAAAAGATAATGAGTACTAAGGGCAGAGCTTAGCTCTGGGCATACTAGGTCAACTAATGTTTATAAGATTCCTTCGAGGAATCGTTTAGATGAATGACCTCCCAATAGGGAGATGAATCTCGAGACCTACCATAGGAAAAAGGTGCAGGGCACTGTATAGATATATGACCTCTTGCAGGAGATGAGTACCGGTACCTATCGGGACCCAATATGTGCGAAAGGAATGTGCACAAATGTTAGAAAACAAGAGTGGATGGAAAACGAGAGTGAGGAAGAATGCATTCATGGTTGCATTCTTATTACATGCTTAAGAAACATATGTTATACTACTGATGCCATGCTTTTCGTAGCAGATCCATTACTACGTGCATACTATGTGGTAAATGCCCTAGTTATATTGCATTATATACTTACTTATGTGTTCACTAGCACCACTGAGTTTATCTCAGCGTTTGTCATTTGATGAATGTAGGTTCAGAGCCTTCGGGTGAGCGAGCAGAGAAGGAATAGGGGTCGTCAGTAGAGATAGACGGATCTCAAAGTGGTACTGGATTTTGAAGCATACTCCAGTTCCTTTTGCTTGTAGCTTTATAGTTGTAAAGGCAGTAGTTGTCCCGTATTTTGGTGTATATGATGTATATGGGTACTACTGGTTATTATGCACAGTTATTCTTAATATACAATAGATAGTTCTTAGTTTTATTGCTTGGCATGGTGATTGTATGAGTGGATGTCCAGGGTTCCGAGTTTATAATACACACCATATATAGGGATGGGTCCCCATACGACGTCTTTAGCTTGTATCCCTTGTAGTATCGGCATTGGCTTCCTCTTGGGGGTTGCTGTCTATGCTACGGGAGCATGTCACTCTTGGTATGGCTGGGTGTGACACATCAACTGGGAAACCCCTCTCCAATCCAGCCTTACTTCTCTAACATGATTGGATTGTCTATATAGCTCCATGTTTCAATGTATTTAACATATTCTTTATCATGCCTTCGTTCCGATCTGGTTGAAGGAATGCGCCTTCTCATAACTCCTGCACTATCTCCTTTGAACTCGTAGCTTTTCAAAGCAGTCTTGGTGTAAGGACACATTGATCATTCCCTTCCATATGGTAAGCAACTTCATATTGAAGCTAATATGACCAAAGCTCTACTACCAAAGTAAGCTTATGCACCTTCAAAATTTATAGTCCTCTATCATCACTTAGCATGATCCCATGATAGGTTGTTAGTCTCTGAATTCACCCATGCCATGCTCACATTGCAAGGAAGTACTACTACACACTTTGCTTCTCAAATAGATAAGTGACTCCACTTGTCTCCCTACTACACATTAGTGTATATATTCATAATAAGTACCAATGGTGTATTATATACCTTTCACTTTGATTGGAACTTCATACGTTTCTCCACCAAATGGATTTCGTATCTAAATTCTCAGTCTTGACAATCTCATCTGGATCCCTCCTGTCTGCCTAACCGGGTAATAATTTCACTTTTGATCACCATTCCTTCACACTAAGGGAATGTTTATACTTGCAAAAGCATCTCTTATGGGTGACCTTAAGCTCTATTAGTTTACTCATATAGAGAGAATTTCATATGCAATTACTCTACCACCATAGAGTAACTCATATATCACATAAATAACTTACTCTACCATCGTAGAGTAGCTTATATATCTCGAAATAAATTACTCCACCACTACAAAGCAATTCACACATTCCACAAACAATCCACTCAAGTTACCACAACTTAAGCAACATTATTACTCTACCACTGTAGAGCAGTTCACATGTTCCACCAACAATTTACTCTACCACCATAGAGTAATTCCACACATTTCATAACCAACACCCTCAAGTTACCACAACTTGAGCAATTCCACCTTAGATAAACATGTCATCAGTATATTCACTCAGAATACCATAGTTTTGAGCTTCCTCATTCAATCCCATAGTATCTCAATGCACGTTAGCTTGAGATCCCATAATCCAGTCAATTTATAAGTGTCTCACTACATACTTTCTCAATAATACAGTCCCATTCT
Organism: Dalechampia spathulata; assembly: GCA_948192965.1. Lineage (NCBI taxonomy): Eukaryota > Viridiplantae > Streptophyta > Magnoliopsida > Malpighiales > Euphorbiaceae > Dalechampia > Dalechampia spathulata. The sequence continues at coordinate 9,240 of CANYBF010149514.1, read as the reverse complement.
TAAGAATTTCAAGGCACATTTCCCTCATGTATTACACTTGACATAATTTAAAATCCGCTAATTCATTTATGAAGCACTATAGTACCAGCATGCCAACTAACATTCTCATGTAGCTCCTTACTTCATATCATATGCATCAATAGCATATTAATTTGATGACTGCCTCTATAACACAATGCTGATACCTTCTCAACATGCTAGAAATTCACATGTTCCCTAAGAATTCCTTAGAAGGTCATTAATTAATGACTCACTCTATATCAAGCACACTTGACTATGAAGGTGTAATGAAAATAGAACCGACAAGGCACATACATAGACGCTATAGATGGTACTATCAAACCTTTCAAACTATTCCTCCATTGTACCATTCCATACTAATACAATATTGAAATAGCTCAAACAATTTGAAATGAGACAGTCTCATATCTATCTCATTTTAAAACTGTCCGAGCGACTCTCGATTATATAGTATCATACTCGTACAATCTCAAAGTCATACAATTATGTAGCTCCTCGCTACACAACTATATCGCACCTTAATGTGCATCCAAATATTTGGGGTGTTTATCGAATCATTATAACAACTGTATGCCTCCAAGATCCACCTAGACTGTTTCTGTCTAGGCTCTGATACCAAGTATCATGGGAATAAATCTCAACCCTCGACAAGAACCCATGCGGCGCTCATGTAAGACTTTTCCTACACAAGCCAACCTTCTTACTCTCGTGGATAATCCATTCATGATCGAGCTAAGCTCCTTATATGAATATCCTTAACATTATCATCTTAATTAAAAGAGCTCTTAGGGCTCTTCGAATAGCCAAGCATCTTACGAGAGAAAAGCACACATAAGTAAGAACAAGGCATAATTACTGAATAATCCGTTTACTTATTTTATTGATAAGTATGATCAGTACAATGATTCGACAATCCCATTCTGTATGTAGGTAGGGGGGATTATCCTACACTAAAGACAAGCCTAGCCAATGCTAGCTGTCATGCCTAGTCCCCAGATATCACCCAAGGTAAACTAGTCACTCCCCCCTAAAGAGCATTAGGAGCATAGTTGGGTGTGGCAAGAGGAGCCATCAAAGTATTTAAGCCATCACACCCCAAATATAAATAAATTAAAATTAAAATACAAAATACCTATTCTACCCTTAAGGAAAACCTCCACCCTTTACACAAGCACCTTCATTTTCTATGATATTTCTGATGTTTTTCTTATCTTTGATAGCCCACTAGTTTCTTTTCATAAACCTGTCCGTGTATACCTAAGTGAGTTATTTTATTTTCTGTAAAAAAAATTATTTGATGGTTGTGAATTGCATAATTGCTGAAAACATAAGAAATATAAGAATTTATTTTGTATGGCTCAATTTTCTCCAACTCCTCGGCATTCTTTAGAGTTGATCTGCTAATATTGATGCTACTCAAGTTTTTACCTGTGATGACCATCCTGTGAGGAGCTAGTACAAGAAGAAGAGGAAATAATAAAAAAAGAAGTAAACTTTTAAGTGATAAGGAAAAGAGGATGATAACCATCTATGCAAAGAAGAGATTATCATCATTCTAAAAGAGAGATTATCAAAAAAAGTATTGTATCATGATTAGTTTATGTTACATGAAGATTTAAAAGAATGAATTAGGAAAGATGGAAGGTAAATTAGGAATCAAATTTTATGAGTAAATTAATCATTTCATAAAAAAGGATTATAATTTCTTTTTATTTATTTATTTTATAACCCATTTCCCTCCTTCATTTTTCCTCCATAATTTTCTTTCCTTCCATTTATTTCTTTCCGAACAAAGGGTTAAACATAAAGTATTTTGCAGACCTAAACCAGAAACAGAGTAGTATCTTGGTGCATGTTCCATTTAAAACCCTAAAGAAGCCTCTGTTCTCTTCTCTGGTACTGCTTCATTAGAGAAGATGCTACCCATCTTTGGTTTGTGTTGTTTTTCACTTTTTGGTTTTGCCTCATTCTTAAATTCGAAAGGCCGATAATGATGGAACAGATCAGAAAAGGGAATCCTTGGTGAGTAGCTCAGCTCAAGTTGTTGGGTTTTTCATGTTCAATATTATTGAAAAATAGTAATAATATTTTACGTTTGATCTCAAATTTGGAACTGGGTTTTGATTTATTACTATCAATCAGATATTTCTCATCATCAAATGTGAATGCAAAGTCATTTACAGTGTCATAACTCATAAACTCATGTGGTTTGATGCCAAATTCTGCTGAATCTGTTGCCAAGAAAAGAAGTTTTAAATCCACAGAAAGACCAGATTTAGTACTCGAATTTCTTAAGAAGCATGGATTCTCCAAAACCATATTTCCAAAATCGTTAGGCAGTGCCCCTATGTGCCTTTAGCCCAACCAGAAAAGTTACTTTTGCCAAAGATTGATTTTCTATGGTCTGTTTGGAGTTTCAAGTTCTGACCTTTCTGTAATTCTGTCTAGGAATCCAGATATGTTGCTTCGAAGTTTAGATAAATATCTTATCCCATGTTATGTTATCCTAAAAACTACACTTGGATCTGATGATAAAGTGATCAAGGCTTTGAAACATATGTCAATCTTATGTATGCAGTTACTACTGAAGAATTTCAATGTCAATTTATCACTTTTAAGAGGAACTGGGGTCTCTCAATCTTCTATTGAAGTGTTGGCCATCCATTATGTTGCTTTGCATAGTTAATAAGCAGCGGAATGAATTTAAAATTTTTATTTTAAAACAACAAACCAAAAGATGATCTTTGCATCAATCTTTTTAATAATACAATCATACTCATTTTATCACTATAATTTCCTTTTTTGTTATGCTTATCTTATAGACACATTCCTATAATCTTACTTATTTTAAACATTCAATCAAGTTCTTCATATGAAGATAAAGGCACCTTATGTTAACATATACATACACATGCACATGAGGGCATAGTTTCATTACATTCATAATTTATTTCCTTATTCAATCAAATATGTCACACACACACTATGTTAATCCTTTAAGATCATTCATTATTTACATATCTATGTAATTGAACAAAATGTTACATGCACAATGCATTCTTATTAATTTATGTGCACTAAGTAATTCTATGTCCATTTCCTTCATTAATCAAACTTCAATTAAAAGTCAATTATGAAATAAACATATCAATCCCATTGTGCATTAATTCTTTGACTTAATATATGGCTTATCACTTGTCATAAGTTTATTAAATCATCTAAGCTACGACCATGAATATAAAAATTTATCGAATCACTTATCATAAGTTTATCAAGTCAACTAAGCTACTACCATGAATAGATGAGAAGAGAAATACAAAAAATTATAGAGAAAGGCAAGACACATAATTCTTAATTATTAAAAAGTAAAACAATGCATATGCTCAATCATATTGGTCTTAATCCATAATCATCATCATGCCATATATCCATTCATCCATACATTCATACATTCACAACACATAAAAATAATTCTTTTGTATTTATTTGGTTTTAAATTTTTTAAAATAAACATCTTTATCTTAATATTCATTTTGGCTTGCATTTTACAATCATGTTGTTTTGCTACTTATTTTGATTTCATTGAATTAATTATTTATCAAATTAAGTAACTATCCAACTAGCAACATATTCAATATTTAAATCATATTTAAAAATTTAATACATCATATAGAAATCAAAACCAAAGATAAAATAAAAAACCAAGTCAAACTCCATGTCATGTCAAAGTTGATTCCTATAAAAGTCCAACTCCAAGTAAAATTCTTATTAATTTTTAAAATTAATAAAATATTATTTTTTAACTCATTAATGAATTTAATTCATTTAAATTAAATTTATTAATTAAATTAATAAATATAATATGATCAAATCATTAAAAACTAAATGTATATTCCATATGTACATTATATGCACATATTGAAATAATAATGAATTAATCCACATTTAATTTGACTTAATATGCATTCTCAACATTCCATTAACATGTTAACATATTAAATCAAAATATGTTTAATCAATGAAAAATGCAACACCAAATAATAACATCAAGAGCAATGCATATAACCTATTCGGCAATTTCCAACATGACATGTGAATTGAAAATGAATTTTGCCTCAAAATGTTTTCAAATGACCAAGCAAATTTCTTTCATATAAACTTATCTAACAAATCAAGGAATGTGTGGTTAAAAGTTTGTACAAAAATTTAGAGCTTCAATGGGTCAAAAGTAAAAGTTTTGCATGTTAAAATCATGCTAAAACCAAAAATCTTTTATGTTTTAATGAATGATTGCATAAAACCTGTATCTTTGATACCACTATTGGATAAAAATATGTAAATAGTAAGTTAAAATAAATTTTGAAATTTTTAATAAATCACATTTTTAATTGGATCTAGCAACCAAAACATCAAACGTAAACATAGAGAGAAAAAGGATTTGGTTTGAATAACACTTACAATCAAGTTGATCTCCTTTATTCTTATTCATCTAAAAAGTTATAGTAAACTTTTTAATCCCCAAACTAGAGGATCTTCAAACTATCCATATAAGTTCAAAGAAATTAGTTAGTAATCATTATTATAAAGAAATCATTTCAGCGACTAATATAAATGAAAATAAAAGAGAAAGATGAATGGAAATTGTATTTAGTTTTCTCGTTGAATTTGAATGCACTTTTCTTCCTTCAAAGCTTCAAATTTTCTTGTTCTTTCTATAAAAGGACATGATCAAGATGAGAGGAGGTAGAGAATTATGTTTTAGAAACCTAAAATTAGGTTTTAATTAAGTTAATAGGGCTTACTTGGCACAAGGGCTGACATGTTAACTTAATCTAGTTAGCATGTGATATATTCAATCACATCCTAAAATCCTAATTAGGTCATGTGACAATCATATGACTCCCCTCTTTCAACCAATTCATGCATGTGCAAGTCATGTGATAAATGCGCATGCATAATCATATGCATGGTGCATGCATTACATAAGCAACCTTGTATCATGCATATTTGGAGTCTTACTTATCAGAATTAGATGATCTTGGTATCAAATCAAAGCTTTTTTCATGCTTTATGTCATAGATATAAAAAAATCCAAGCTATCTAATAACTATGAAATAATATCTCAAATTAAATTATTATTCTTTTTCTATTATCGATCCCTTAACTATTGTATATGATCTTTTAAGTTCTTAATATGTTGGAAACATATAAGAATATTATTAAATCTTATTTAATAATATCATATATAAGTCAAGAGTGATATCTAGTCATACGATATGATTATTCAAATATCAAGAGGTCAATAATTTGACTACAACTCTTCCATATCATATACCATTATCATAAACTCCTTTCAACATCCACTATCTCATTTAGGTTTGAGTATGTATTAATGTCAACTCAATGCATTATCAAGTATGTTAGATCATGCCTTAAACTTAATATCTTATATAGTATAATCTTTATTTTCAAAATTCTCGTGTGAATCATATTTACTTCTTAACATTTTACTCTAGCTAGAGATTCCTAAATCAAAGATTATTGCATGAACTATTAAGAAAAATCCCCTATAATTAATCTCACATAGTGAATCCTTTATTTATATACAAATATATTTAAATACTTCATATTATACCCAACCTCTTAACTATGAATGCCTTATTTGGAGGAATAAAGAACATGAGTCAAAACATAGCAATCTATAGCTAAGATAACCTTGATATTTCAAGTCTAAAGATATCTGCACTACTAATATGAGTAAGATTTATATTTCACATACATAGATTAATCATCCATATGAAATCTCACTAGTAAGGTCTCTAATGAATTAGTACTATACTCTTAATTCACATGTTTACTTTAGATAACTTATGTCATAATGAATGAGAATTACCCCTTAATGGAAGTATAACATGTATTGATCTATTTGCATTAATAATATCTAATATTATTAATAATTTGATTAGTATAATTTAGATATTGAATGTTTACATATAATAAGAATCTTATATCATAAACTCTTTATAAATTTCTCTTATATTATTCAAATTTCTTGGACTTCATTATTAGATTAATACTCTAAGCAAAACAAGTGTATAAAATATTACACTGAAATAATGAATAATACCTCTTATTGATTAAATATTCAATTACAAAATTACATATGAATCATGATGCTCTTAAGCATACATTAATAAGTTATTTAGGTGGAATATTAGAGAGAGCCTTAAATACAATTATAGAGTGCTAAAGCCTCTAGCAACTGATATGGTGGTGTAGATAATCAAGGTATTTCCACCTCATACTTGAGGCTTCAAGACTATAGGTGGGCATAAGGGATATTTGGTAAAATATTATTCTTAATATTTTTAAAAACTATGAATATTCTTCATATTTATTGCTTACTATTTAATGTCTTTACTTTGTAGATGGAATAAAATGACAACAGGGAACTAACCCTTCATGAGCTTTTCTTATACACACATGAACGAAACCATGATCAAGTTAAATTTATTAATGAAAGGTCATATCAGATTAATATAAGTATGGAGTCTTCTAATCACATCATTTTTTTTATATACTTATGCAAAAGAATGACATTATGTTTCTACTAAATTTTTGGCATAATTAATAATTTTATTAAATAAATAATTACATCCATTATTGAAATATTATGTAATAAATTTATTAGAAGATAAATATTAATTCTTAGAGATAAAAATAGTGACATGATAGAATTTGTCATAAATTGGCTATAAAGTTAGATAAACATATTAATTTGGCTACAAGTGTATTGATGGAAAACCAACCATCATAGAATGGCTACAATAGTGGCTATAGAATGTTTTAGTAATTTAGCTATGGAGTTCGATAAAAACTATCATTATATAACTACAAAATGGCAAAGAAAGAGTTGTAATAATTTAGCTATGGAATAAAGATGAAAAAGTTGTAGTAATTTAGCTACAAAATTATGATGGACTCACAACCATCACAATATAGCTACAAAATAGCAATGAACAATCTATAGCAATATAGCTATAGAAATAACAATGAAATACAATCCATTGCTATTTTTATAGATAACCTCATCACCAATTATAATGTTAAATGGTTTAGCTATCGCGCATTTTTCATTATCATTTTCATCATGAATTCATTTATCGATGACTTTGTACAACTTTTTGATGGATTATTTTTATTGCTAATACCACTTTTTTTTATAGTGTACGCTTTATAGGTAGAAAATATGTTTGAGAAATTTAACATGTAATTATTATAATGTTTAGGTGTTATGTTGAGAGAGACTAAAATATAAATGAATAAATTAAAAGTAATGGTTGAAAATAATATAAGTTTAAGGGTTCGTTAACCATAGCTAATAATTGATAGCTAATCTTATTAGTTGATAGTTTATTAGTTAAAATATTTGGTAAACTTATATCTAGTTGATGCTATAAATATGTAAAATAACCAGCAAATATATTTTTTTATTTTGCTTGATTAAAACTTATCATGTAATAAAAGAAATATTTATATCATTACTAAATTACAGTTAATTGAATATAAATAAGATCAAATAATTCTTAAAAGTTTATAAAATGAAAGAGAATTTTGAAAGTATCTAAGTTAATTAAAAAAACTAAATATCTTTAAAAATATCTTCTAGGTCTCATAAGATTATGAACAATTTCATCACATAATGTATTCATTTTTGGCAATTTATTCTCTTGTTGATAATCATTTATCTAAGTATCATTTTCATTATTGAGTAAATCAATAGGAACAAAATCTGGATTTTGATCTAAACTTTGAAATCTTGGATCTTTAATAGTTTTTCTTTAAATATAATTATGTAAGACTATTGATACCACCATAATATCTTTTTGAATATAAAATAGATAAGAAGACATTAGTCTTAATATTTTCCATCTTACATTTTAAACTTCAAATGTTCATTCAATATAACTTCTAAGAGATTAGTGCTAATAATTAAAAGTTTCTTTATATCCTTTAGGTCACCTACTACGTTGAAAGTCAAGTAGAAAATATCTTTTCTTATAAAGTCTAAGGTAACCATCCATTAATTGATATCTAACATGAATTGAAAAATATTTTCTTGTAAATATCAATAAAACATGTATCTATAAATTTGAATAAGAATATATATGAATTAGAATAAAAAGAAAATGTTATATAGATCATACTTAAAGGAGGTGTAGGAAAATTTAATGAACTTTTATTAATAGCATATTGAAAAAGTTATACATCATGAATTGTACCTTCCCATCCCACCATCACAAAATAAATTGCATATTAAAATTAAAAATAATCATAATATTCTATGTTAGATTCCCTTTCTACTAATAAATCAAACTAAACCATCCTCTTTGACAAAAGCTAGCTCATGTATTCCATCTATCACTTTAATAAAATCTTATTTTGTATACAAAAATATTAATTATTTAAAAAAAGTATAATAAAGTTATCAAATAGGTAAATAAGGTATCTTGAAATTAAGCATATATCTTTCATCATTAAGTATTTTTGGAAGGATGGTAGAAAATGTTGGATCTCAGGCTTTATTATATCAACTAAAAGTTATAGCATTACTTTTCACACTTTATGAAAATTTGTACTAACTGTTTCACCTGAGTGTTAAAATCATTGTGGAACTTGTCTATTTAAAGCTCTTAAAATAATAATATATAAAAACATACCAACTTTCTCTAAAACTGACATTTAACTCAAAGAACTTAATTTATAATCTTTTTTGAGATTTTAACAATGTTTCATTAATGTGCTTTCATGCATCCTAGACATATGAAGGCACCTTTTCTCATTTCCTATAATTATTTTTAATAACCATTTAATTCTTATTTGTAATGATTCTATACATTATTGTTTATTAATATAACTTAAATAATATTAAGATATATTCTTAATTAAATGTATTTTTGCTTTCCTGTCACACCCAGCCCACTGGGAGTAACATGCTCCCGTAGAATATATAATGACTTCCCTTTCAAGGAACCCATCATACAACCTACAAGGGATAACCGCTAATGAAGTATCGTGCATGTGACATGAATAAACGAGAGCAAGCATGCAACACAATCACATGGCATGACACGACATATAAATATTTATTACAATCACAGCTTACTCAACGGTGCATAATTAATTACATATACATTACTACCACCCTAAGTCCCTGCC
>CANYBF010149404.1:0-14913 GCA_948192965.1 Dalechampia spathulata | reverse complement strand
TAATAGTGGAAGAATTATTGTGAGTTTTTGTCCGTGGATGTAGCCCAAAATTAAGGGTGAACCATATTAAATTTTATGTATCCATCTTACTTAATTTTGCATTTCTTTTTAAAATTATATTGGTCGTGTCCAATAAATTTGTGGGAGTAAAAAATACCAGGGCGAGGTTGATGGTGAGTATTTGGGTCTTGCCACCTTTATACAACACTTTGACGGCCAAGCGATTTGGATGGTGGCTAGATTCTTCCACTCTCAGCGACAAATTCTTGTTCTTGTATTCACATGCAACCCTGCCCACACTTCCACTTCATAATCCCATCTCATACCATACAATATCTTTAGCTTTCCCGAGATACATAACTCCCATCAACTATATGTATAATGGCATTTTTATACTCATTTTATTTAATATTTTTATCATACATACATGCATGTTGATATACGTATTTAATTTATCTATATTTAAATATAAAATATGAATAAAAAATCAAGGCCGAGCAAAATCTGACCTTCTTTTGGCGAAAACACGAAATGTTGTTCATTTATTAATTTTCATGATCTAGATCTATTTCGTTGCACGTGCATGAATTATTTCAGTTTAGTTCGTTAACTATCATTAATTAATTAATTAATTAATCAATAATTAGTAACATACTACAAAACATAAATCATATAAAAACAAGGAAAAATGCAAAACCATAAATATCATAAAAAAAAACGCATACTCATATTTAAAAATCAGTGAAATCATAACATTTTAATTTTAAAAATAGGTTAGTATGAAGAATCTGAATTATTTGTTGATTATATAGATATGAATTTGATCTACAACACCATTGCCCATATATTTTGACCATAAAAATTATGCCTTCCCAGTTAGCATGCAATTGAAATGCACGATAACCTATTTTATAATATCAGGTCATATATATATATATATATATATATATATATATAGTTTTTTGATTACCTTTGATACTCGACGTCCACGATCCCAAGTTTCAGAATATCTTGGTTCATACCCTTGTTGGCCATGGCCTTGAAAGCTCGACTGCTAAGCACAAAGTCCGTCTTATTATTGTGATTGACATCTGTCAAAGTAACTATAGTTCCTTTGCTGCTACACAAGGCTTTGTTCTTGCATCTTATCTGCCAGAATCCATGAGCATTCAACTCAAATTAATTTAACAACTCTTAAAAGAAGTTAAAATAAAATTAAAAGTAAATTACAAGAATATGTTTCTGAATTCGTTTGCTGTAATTGAAAAGGGTAGAACCCGAAAGCAGGCGCCACAGTCAGCTCCATTACTGAAAAGAGTAGGACTACCAGCTGCAATGTGTCCACTGTTGAAACCAAGTGCTAAAGAGCCATACTCACAAGCCCCAGCTGCATGAAGCCAGATAAACCAAAATTACCCACCGAAAATCTCGTAAAAATATCATCTGGGCATCGCCAAAAATATGCTTCTTCAAATGAAACATGAGAAAGAAATAATGAGAAAAAAATGGACTTACAAGAAAGTTGAGAGGCTTTAGAGAAATATGCAGCCTTGCCTTGATGCACGCATAGATCACAATCAGCAGCTGCTGCAGATGAGACTATAAGGAAAAGAAAGCAAAGAAAAATAACCATCTTTTTGAAATGGAATTAGCAATGGGGAAATGATGGAGAGATGAGGGTTATAGAATGAAGGAGAAGATGTTTACAGATATTTATATATGCATGTCCATGTAATGTGAAATGAATACTTAATGCCTCATAATTTGACCAGCAATTCTTGGTTTCCAATCCAACATGAAAAATGTGGGGCAAAATAGTATTAAATAAAATTGAAATAATAGTCATCTCATGTTTGATTTGAATCATTGAAGTAATTTATAAAAATAATTAATTATATGAATCACTGAGATATCTCAAATTAAAATTGGATCCCAAAAGGAAACGATAAATTGTTCTTATACTATTAAATTCATATATGTAATAAATACAATTTGGATTTGAAGAATTAATCATGACAAACATCAAATCAAATGTGTTACTTTGATTAGTATACACATGAAAGTGAATCAGTATTTTGTTTTTATTAATTTAATGCATATAGGTGTATATTTGAGGAAATACAATAATATGTTAAAAAGCTTTGTTCATCATTCCAACACTAAAATGAAAAGAACATAAATTTACACACGTCGAGTTGATAGAATGATTAAAAAATGAAGGGGAATCAGCACCGACGTTTCATATATAAATGGGGGGAATGCCATTCTGGTTTTAAATTATACATCTCCCCTGTCAAGAGGGGAATCAAATCCATTTCGCCATCTCAAATCTGGCCCTATATGTTTGTGTATGTGTATGTATATATCAACAAGTTTATGTAATACTAGAGTCGTAGTTAGCATAAATCTTATGTATGATATGATTTATTTAATGTTTAGTAAATAAATGTGTTAACATCATATAAATAATATATAAAATAAGTAAATAGATTCCATGTTCCCACAACACTAATAAATAATAGCATTTGGTTTCATCTACCTCAACTATCAAAGAGAGCAACATAATGATTGTTTATAGAAATTGTATATTTTAAAGTTTATGATTAATTTCATGAATAATTTATGATTGTTTATTTCTTTTAGGATCGATCATAATGTAAATTTTAATTAAATAAACTATATACACAAATAGTCATAACTAAAACTTGAACAATCTACGTTATCCTTACATTTGATTATTATTATGTGGGTGTATGAGAAGTATATCACAGTTTCTTTCAAAAGATATTTTATTTTATTATATTTTTTATTCTAAATTATTTCAAGCCATAATATTTAACATGTTAATGAAGTTGCATGGATAATTTTTACTTTTTAAAATATTTTTATACATTACATAGATGTAAGAAAATTTATCTAGATATGTTTAATTACTATTTTAAAAAATAAAATTTTAAATCTTAAAATTTATTATACAAATACATCATATATTTAATAACTATAAATATTTTATTTATTTATTTATTTATTTCCATGATCAAACCACAAAAATAAAATAAAATCATGTAACTTTATATTTTTCTAGTTTTTTAAAATTAATAATGATTGATGCCCTAGTCTACTAGCCATAATTTATATTTACATAATACTATAAATGTATAATATGTTTTTCCATGACTTTTAGTAAAGTTTATATTTTTGAAAAAAAATCTCAATTTCAAAACTCATATAATTTCTTACATGAGATAGTTGAGGCCTACACATGCAACGTATTAAATTCACTTTGGATTTATGTATTCTTTCTTTACATAGACTTTTATCAGGTACATGTATATGCATTGAGCCTTCATCTTAATGCCCTAGTCTACTAGCCATATGAGAGCTCTATAACCATATCAAATTGTAAGTATCAGTTTTTTTTCTTTTCTTTGTTTGTTTGCACGGAAAACAAGATTTACATTTGCATCTATCTCCTTTGTGGTATTGCATAAGTCAAAAAAATGGAAGTCTATGTGACCCAGAAGTACGGGTTCAGGGCTTCTACCAAGCAAGAATCAGAAAGGCTCGCTTGAGCAAATCAGAATCATTTTTTCAGCCTGTCTTTTCTGTCAGAATAGACAGGAGATCTTCTCGAGCTTTCTCCAGTGCACCTGATAAATTTTCAGGTTTCCTCCCACCTGCTTGAGCAAAATTCGGCCTGCCACCGCCTCCTCCACCACATAGCTTTGCTATAGGCCCTATAAATTTTCCTGCCTGAACCCCCAAATTGACTACCCCTGGAGTTAACGCAGCAACCAAGCTCACCTTCCCTTCACCTGGGCAACAACCTAAAACCACAGCTGCTGGATCTTCCAGTGTATCAATCAGATACTCGGCTGCACTTTTAAGTGAATCAGCATCAACATCATCCATAGATTCTACAAGTACCCTGTCAAAAGATATAATTAGGACAATCAGAATTATGTGTTCATTCATCCCTCTTCTGCTAAATGGTATCAACAACATGCCATATTGCTGAGGTAACAGAATCAAGAAAATTCCATCTGAAACCGGAAAATACAGATGATGGAAATTAAGTGTCTCAGGATTCAGGTTTCTGAAGAGCCACCATGTGCATTAAAAAGGTTCATCTTTGGAAGGTACAGTTTATGTATAATATGTCCGTCTAATATGTGAATTAATGGTTCTTGATGAGTAAAATAGTACTCCATAAATTGTGTTATCAACAACTCAATTATGCTCTTAATATAGAGAGTGGAGGCAATGATATGAAAAAAATAGCCAAATACTCTCTGCAAAGAATTTGGCCTCATAAAACCAAAATTACAATCTTTTAGATGTATTCCAGAAGCAAGAGAAAACCTGATGGGTTTTGAAGTCCCAATTGAAACTGCCTTGCTTGCCATAATTGATGCCTTGTAAACTGCTGCTTTTGAGCGCAGAGCTGAAACTTCATTTCTTGCCATTCTTAGCTCCTCTAAAAGATTTTCCACTCTGTTCGTCACTTCTTCAGCTTTCACCTTCAAAAGGTAGCATGGATAGCGAAATATATTTCAACTTGGCAAAACATTTTACAAGTTTTTGCAACTTACGAGGTAATCTTAGGAAATATAAGGTTTGTCCAAATGACAGAAATGCATGCTAGTCCAAATAGGATTCAAAACAGATATATAATCAACTTTTAGTTTTGCGAGATTGATGTAGTCACGTATACATTGGTAGATCATTTCAACATCCGTTGAAACAATAAACCAAAGTGAAAAAATGCACTTATGTATACATGGCATTACTGTTGGAGCATGCATCGTGGAGAACGTGGATTTAAACTAAACCAATGTCAACATTTCTCTTTCATAGATTCAGATCTCCGACGGAGGAAAAATAAGCAGCTGTAAGAAGTGCACAAAATGGAAGCATGGTAACAAGCTCATGTTAAAAGAATACCATATGCAACAGACAACCATTTACAAGGGAGATATACCTTAAGAGTTGAGCACAGGCGTGTCATCTGCAAATCTCTTGCATTTATGTATTCAATACAAGCTTCACCAGCCACAGCTTCTATGCGCCTGATTCCTGATGCAATTCCTTGCTCTGAGATTATTCTGAAGGCACGTATTTCAGAAGTGTTACTGACATGGGTTCCACCACAGAGCTCCAGTGATACACCTGGAACCTCTACAACTCGTACCTACAAAGAAATCATAACATATACAACTAGAAAACTGTTAGGACTGGTTTCCCGGCAAATGAAGAAGAAATTGATGATGATGCAAAGATTCAGAAAAGAAAAAGGGAACGTTGAATATGATTATGTTTGATTGATTGATTGGTATTTTCCCTACAATATTGTAAACTATAAATGGGCTAACGCAATAAAATAACAGCTACAAACTGTAAGAATTTTTCCACCTCACATATGTATATCCTATTCCTAAAAACAACTTGTCAACTTGCTTCTTACAGCAGAACATTCAAAATTCTCAGATGTCCGAAATGTCATTGCATGTTCATGTATCAGCACTACATCGAGACTGATATATGTATCTTAATAGTTTCAGTATGTTGTACTACCGTATAATTGTATGTGATATTATGTAGGCATGTGAGGAAGAGATGTCCCTATCATTTCAGTAGGATAACATGTAGTTAAGAAAAGCTTATCCAACAATGTCTGGGATGCTTCACTCTCTATCACTCTCTATCTTATTAAAACCTGACTTATTGCAAGTTATAGCATAGATTTGATGGTTCTTCTCTCATAAGAAGTGTAAAAGTTGTAACATACTTGAGAACAACAGAAGTGTTGTGAATATGCTTCAACAACTTCTTCGTTTTCATGTTAAAGGTTTCATTGAAAGTCATATACCGTACATATTTTGAGGCTCTAGTCAAATTTACTTTGAAATAACAGAAACCAATACCTCCTCTCCATATTTTTCTCCAAACATGGCAATAGCTCCAGCTTCTTTAGCATCATTAAGGGGCATCACTTTGGTTTGGAGGACAGTTGCATCCCCAATCCATCCATTTATCAGCGCTTCAATTTCTTGCAGCTCGGTATCAAGAAGTGGTCGATGAAAGTTGAAATCAAACCTGAGACGATCAAAAGCCACCAATGAACCAGCTTGTGATGTTTCTTGGCCTATAACTTTCTTGAGTGCAGACTGTAACAAATGAGTAGCAGTATGATGAACCTGATAAATAAATTCAACAAGATTATTAGGAAAATCATATGAATGAAAAAATGAGAATATCTTTATAGCTGTATTGTTTTCCAAACGTTTAGTTGGTAGTTTGGTTCAGATTGAACAAAACGTGTCACAGAATTTATGCTTGTTAGCATCAATTCAGCACAAAAAGAGGGTGAACCTTAAAATTTGAAACATTCTATAGAAAAAGAAGTCAAAATCTAGAGTTAAGTCGTACCATAGCTCGCTGTCTCAATTTCGGGTCAACAGCAGCTTCTACTTCTCTACCGACCTCTAGGAGTCCCTCTTTTATAGTGCCCTTATGAACAAACATGTTGCCAAGAGATTTTTGAACGTCCTTTATTTCCACAACAGCTCTAGGTTTGTTTTCTCCTTCAGTAACATATAGAACACCATTATCCCCAATTTGACCACCAGATTCGGCATAAAATGGTGTCTTGTTAAGCAATATTTCTACTTCACTTCCTTCAGGAACCTGAATTACTGGCTTCCCATTTAGCAAAAGACTTTCAATGACTGCTCTTGCTGTAAGTGTTTCATACCCTAAAAATTCAGTATCAGAAACATTTTCAGAAAGATCTCCATTTTCTACAGTAAGTTTGACAACATTGTGAGCAGCTTGAGATTGACGCCTTTGTTTTTCCATCTCAACATCAAACCCATCCATATCTATTTTAACACCTTGCTCTTCAGCAACTTCTGTTGTTATCTCAACCGGAAATCCATAAGTGTCATATAAAAGAAACACAACTTTCCCAGATAAGCAAGGTACAACTCCATTTTTCTGACCACTTGATAATGCATCTTCTAACATTTGGTCAAGCAACTTCTCTCCTCTCTCCAACGTCTGCACAAAGCGAAGTTCTTCTCTTTGTAGCTCTTCAAGGATGCGGGATGCTCTAGCCTTTACATCTGGATCAATATGGGTGCTCAACTCTATTGCTTTCTCTGCAAGGGCAGGTAAACATGCTCCATCTAGATTACCTCTACCATCACCTTTTATACCAAGTAACCTACCAGTACGAACAGCCCTTCTAATAAGCCGACGAACAACATAGCCTCTACCAATATTTGATGGGAGTACTCCATCTGATATGAGAAATACAATTGCACGCAAATGATCTCCTATTATCTGGAAACAAAAGAAAAACTTTAGGTTTGCAACAGTTGCAATAGAAAAATAACTTAGTCAAAGCAACTTTATTTTGTCGAGTTGAGGGCAGGTAATGAAGCATGGACATACTTTCATTTTCGTTTTTGATTGATCATCAGATAGAGCATAAGATATGTTTGCCAACTCTGATGCCTTCTCAATTATGGGATAAATCAAATCAGTCTCATAATTGTTTGGAACCTGCAGGAAAAGTAAGAAGAACTGTGAATTTCAGAGCAGAAGGGTGTGCCATATAGACATTTTTCTACTTAAGGGATAACTCCAGCGGACTGTTCTTTCCTTTATCATGAAAAGAAAAACAATTCATTGACCAATTTCTGACGATGACAACACATACCTTTTGAAGGATGCGAGCCAGCCGCTCTAGGCCAAGACCAGTATCGATATTCTTCTGTTTTAAGGGTTCAAGTGATCCATCATCCATTTTATTGAACTGCATGAATACTAGATTATAAAACTCGATAAACCTAGTATCATCTCCAAGATCCTACATATCAGCCATGATGAAATGAAACAAACAAAAACAAACTATCAGCATATAAAACTTTAATGATTTCGTGCACTTATAACATGAAAATGCAAAGCAAATAACAGACCTCCAATATCACAAACTCAAGGAAAACCTACCACATCCAAAGATCCTCTTTCAGGATGAAAGTCATAGTAGAGCTCTGAGCATGGGCCACAAGGACCAGTGACCCCACTGGTCCAAAAGTTGTCTTCCTCACCCATCCTCTTTATACGCTCAATAGGAATACCCACCTGATCCAAAGTTGTAATACAAGTCATTCAGAAATCTGCATAGTACAATTAAGAAGGTTACACAGCAAATTTCAAATGCTTATTCTATTCAAAATTGAGATAAACCATGCTGCACATTCCAAAGATTGAGATTAATATTACAGCTGAATAAGAGAAGGAACAATATGCTTAGAATAAAGGATTATGAATTCCAACAGAAATTTGAAAAATAAAATCAAGATATGACAATAACTGCTTTTGTGAAATCTGGACAGACATGTTGCTTATAAATGCTGAGACAAAAATTAATCCAATCTTAAATGAAAAAAATATTAATAATGTATCACATGGAGAAGCTAATTACATGGGAGGCATCCACATAATGAAATTTTATCCGAAAAAGTAAGTCAATTATAGTCTAGCTAACCTCATTGTGCCATATTTCAAAGGCTTCGTCATCATTTTCATATACACTGACCCATAACCTGCCAGCTGGTAGCCCGAATCTGTAAGGACATCCAAACAGAAGAAATAAACAATCTTTCAAAATGAAAAGAGAAAGATAAAACATCCATAACTGGTATAAAATTATAGCTCTGCATACTCCTTGGTTGACAGCTCCCATGCCCATGTAATTGCTTCTTTCTTGAAGTAATCACCAAAACTGAAATTACCAAGCATCTCAAAAAATGTCTGATGTCTGGATGTTCGTCCAACATTCTCCACATCATTTGTGCGGATGCATTTTTGAGATGTTGCTGCTCTAGGTACTTGTCTGGGAGCCTAACAGAAGCGATATTACTACCATAAATCAACTGACAACATTCATGATAAACAAAATCAAGTATATCATTGTTCAATCAACTAAAAATAAGAACACAATCTAACAAAAAGAGGATGTTTGTCCTTCACCTTCCCCAAGAATATAGGCTTGAATTGAAGCATCCCTGCAATTGTCAATAGAACAGTAGGATCATCCGGCACAAGAGAAGAACTAGGAAGAACTTTATGGCCCCGGGAAGCATAGAATTCAAGAAATCGGCGTCGGATCGAGTCTCCACTAACAGGATTTTCTAGAGTTTTGTCCTCCAATTCCTGTGTCACTGGCTGCACTGACGCTGAAACTAAACATCATAAAAACCACATATAGTTCGGAAACAGAATCTCAATTAAAAAACATAAGTTCTGATCTCAAATTAAACACAATTAACAACAGTAACCTGGCGTGCTTCTCGCAGGAAAATGCATGCCCCGTCCTCCCCTAAAAACATAGTGCCCACTGGGCAAGATGCTGGGGTAAAACAGGGCCACGGTTTTTATTCCCCAACCTGCACAATTACCAACTTCAACGCTGAGAAACTGAACGAGGAAGCTACTAAATGATACCAATGCCATCTCAGCTTCCCACCATACAAACATACTCTACTTCTCCAACTAATTTTCCCCTCCTTTTAGACCCAAATTGAGATGAGCATAGTACTAACTACAAAGACCGAACAACAAACACCTTATCTGCTAAATAACGCAAACCCAAATACAGTTAAGCAGGTAGAATCGAACCCAGTAATTAAAACAAGAGCACAAACGCAATTAAAGTTTAACAATGAACTAACTTACCAGAGGACATTGGAGAAGTTGGCTTGCGAAATAATAATGACTTTGAAGAAGAAGAAAGTAGAAATGAGTGTAGTGGCAATTGCAGGCCACCCATTGTCTGTTCCTCCAAACTTTGCTGAACTGAATGCTGATTTCTGTCGCTCTGGGATTTTCAAAGGGACATTTTTATACGTTGGAAGGATAAGCTTTGCTGTCGATGGAGATATCCACATGTTTATTTCAGCAGCTTGCTGTATATCAAAGCAGCTACGAGATGAGGCTGCCCATAGATTTTTGAATTTACTAAGGTTTGGTGTAAAATCAAATTAAATTAATAAAAAGGAAGATAGATAAAATATGGTTCTATCTTCTTTCCAAATTTCTTTTATTAATAATTTAAAATCTATATTTACAATTAATTTTAATTTAAAAATTTTACGTAAAATTAAATATAAATATTAATTTTTATTTATCTAAAATAAATATAAATAATTAAATAATTTTAAGTTTAATTTATAAAACCTTATTTTTACGTAATCTTATATTAAATACTAATAATTTTAACTCTTGAAATTAATTTATAAAAATTAATTCTTATAAAATAAATACAAAAAATGAGCATTAGTAATTTTAATTTATAAAAATAATTCTTAACTAATTTTATATAAAATAAACTAAATATAAAAAATTAAACAGTGATAATTTCAATTTATAAAAATGAATTTTACCTATAGAAATAATTTTAATTTGTAATATATAGATATATGTATATAAATTAATAATAGTAATTTTAATTTTTAAAAAATTAATTTTTATTTAATAAATATAAAAAATTAAATATTAATAGTTTTAATTATATTAAAAATTACTTTTATTTAATTTTATAAAATAAAATAAATAAATAATAATAATAATAATCTTAATTTATAAAAAATAAATTTTATCTAATTTATATAAAATGAAATAAATATAAAAAATAAAAAATAATAATTTAATTTTAAGACTAATTTTTATCTAATAATTTTAACATAAATACTAATATTTACTTAATTTATCTAAATTTATATTATATGAATTTAATTCAAATAAATCACTAGATTTTGTTATAATTAAATTAAATTAAATTAATACTATTACTTGATTCTAAAAAATATTTATTTTTTATGAAAAATAAAATATGATTAATGATATATTAAATAAATTTATTATATATTATTTTATTTTATTTTTATAAAGCAAGAAAAATAATTAAAAGATTTTAATAATTATAAGAGAGTGATTAATGAAAATAAGTTATATTTTATTTTTAAAAAAATTTATGAATAAAAAATAGTTATATTTTTAAATTAAAATATAATTTCTATATTATATATATACTCAAGTGTATTTTATTTTATATTATGAATGATTATATTTATTTAATTATTTTTTAATTTTATGCTAAAACATGATTTATTAATTAATTGATAATAATATAAATATAAAATATTATAAATATAATGTAAAATAAAATATAATCAAATAATATTAATTAAAACAAAATATAATATAATTAAAATAGAGTAAAAAATATTAATTTATCCAAAATCATTATAAGAAAATTCATTAAAATATCAATTTTTATGTAAGTTATTATAAATTTTAATTCAAATAAAAGAACTATATAATAGAATTTTAAATAATATTAATAATGATAAAATTTTAAATAATAAAAATCTTATTATAAAAAATAATATATGAAATAATAACATTTTATTCAGATTAAAATTATATATTATAATAAAATCTTAAATAATATATATAACAATATAATTTTAAGATGATAAAAATCATATTATAAAAATAATATATATAATAATAAAATCTTATTAGGATTACAATTATATATTATAATAAAATTTTAAATGATATATATTATAATAAAAATTTTAAAATAATAAAAAACTTATTATAAAAAATATGCAAAAAAATTAAAATTTTATTGAGATTAAAATTATATGTTAGAATAGAATTTTAAATGATATATTTAATAATAATATTTTATTAAAATTAAAAAATTAAAAATTAATTATAAAAAATAATATTAATAATGAATCAAGTAATCAATATTAATGTATAATGTATGTAGTGTAATTATAGTATTTATTAAAAAAAAAGACAAACAGAATATTGTTGAAATGAAATATGTGAAATGAATTAAATTAAATACTGATTCAATTTGATTTGTTTGAATTAATTACTTATATTTGATTTATAAAAAATAATATATATATATATGTATATATATATATATATCAGTTTTAATTTATTTTGATAAAATATAAATGAATCAATATTTACCATTTTCAGTGTAGTTACACTTGCCAAACCAAATTCAATTTTTAACTAAACTGAATTATTTAGTTTAATAGATTATTTTTGACCCTCTATAATATAATCTCTTCCTTTTAAACATCCCACATCCTTATTATAATAATTTGACAATACATCAAGCTTGATTTTGGGTATTAAATGAGATTTAAGACTTCATGTCAAATTAAATCATTAAATTAATGAATAATCAGATTAAATAATTATTATTATGTTATAATAATAATATAATTAATTATGTGAAAAAGTCCCATCATTCATCGTTTAGAATTAAAAAAATTGTCAACATAAATCTTTTACTAAGACATAAACAAATAAATATTTT
Source organism: Dalechampia spathulata (assembly GCA_948192965.1). Classification (NCBI taxonomy): domain Eukaryota; kingdom Viridiplantae; phylum Streptophyta; class Magnoliopsida; order Malpighiales; family Euphorbiaceae; genus Dalechampia; species Dalechampia spathulata. The sequence goes on along the minus strand of CANYBF010149404.1, from coordinate 2,495 downwards.
TTCCCACATTAGAAAACTACTTGATTTTCCTCCATGAAAGAGTTGTTTTTATTTGAAAAAGGGAAAATTAATTGAAAATGTACTTTTATATTTTTTTTATTATTTTGAATTTTTAGTGAAATTTTTTTTATTAAAACTCTAAAATTTTCTCTTAAATAATTGAGTTTTAAAATTTTAGAATTTGTTCCTCTTTAAATTTATTTTTAAAAAAAAAGTAATTTTCAAAATCTTTTAATTAGTAATATTTTCTAATAAAATCTAAATCTTTTAGCAAATATGTTATAAATATTTTCAAAAATATATAAATATTTTCTAAAAAAAACTTGAAAATTTTGGAAGAATCATCAGACTAAAGTTTAGTTTAGGTTGGATTTATAAGTATTTTTAATTTTTAATTCTTTACCTTGTAAAATAATGACGTAATATTTGTTCAAGGATAAAAGGAAAATGAATGCCCTAAAATTCATTTCGTACATTGAATTTTACGTTTTCTCTAAATCTTTTAAAGTTTTTAAATAAGTCTTTGTTGGATCTTTCCAAAATGTTGATTCTCTCAATTGCATTGTTCTACAATAGCAAAAAAAATAGATTGATTGTACATTGCTTTGGGTCGATTTATGGATCGATATCTAAGCAGTACTTAGCGTTTCACAAAGGAGTTGTGTGTTTAATCTTCAACACATGTACTATAACACCAGTTGTCGAACCATTCATAGCCGATTCATCATTAAAATCAAAGATGTTGGATCCCTTGCCACCAAGTTCCATTTCCATTAGTTTCAACAAAGGTTGGAACATATGAAACACCAAATCAAGTGTCAACCACAACAGTATTCTAGAAAAGGAAAGGTCATCGTATGTATGATACATTCCTTTGCTTCTGTCTCTAATATGGAATTGGTTCTGTTGAGTTATTGTCTACAGAAGGTGTTGCTTTTTTGAAAAAAGGGTTTAGAGGGAGGGTTCTTTTCAATCTGACTTGGTAGGTTTAGATTTGGTATGTAGATTGAATCTGGGTTTGTATTCAAACCTTAAGCCTACTAACATTTGCTCAGAGATCTTTCAAAATGAAAATAGGAAAAGAAACAATGCATTTGTCCTTTGCAACTTTGCATGTGTCATTTGAAGTTATTATCACTAAACTTGGGATGATAAATATTCATTATTTTAAAAATCTTTTCTACCTATTTTCGACTATGCTTTAAGATGAAGTTATTAATGTTTCCACCACATTAATGGTGTTTTCTTTAACTTGCCGATCTGCATTGTTTATTGAAATTGCGTTTATTAGCTTGTTTTCACAAAATGGAAAACAACTTACTTTCACATGATGCAAAATGATATTCAATTTAAATATCGATCTTTTTCTATTTGTTATTGGTAACGTTCCTTCTATATTTATCTTCTATAAAAATGTTGATTACCAAACTTTCATATAATTCACTTGTTAATAACAAGACTTAAAAACAATCCAAGGTTATGTAATAATATATAGTTTGATTAACAAAATGTAATAACAATTTCTTGTATCTTCCTTTTTACATTATTATCTAACTTTTAATGATGCAATGAACTTAATTTTAATATTTTTTTTAGAAAAATCATTGTTCCAATTACCATTAAAAAAAATAATTAACTACTTTTATTATCACAATGCTTCATAATCAAGATGATCTATAAATATTTATTAAAATAAATTGTTGCAAAATAAAAACTTAATGAAATGCATGCTTTTGTGTTTTGATATAAAACTATTATATTTATATTGTAAACTTATCATATTTTAATTATAAGCAATACGAAAAATCATTATAATATATAGTGAGATTCAAACACTAATTAACATCTACATTCTTTAAAATTCATGCGAGTTATGATTAAATAGAAAAAAACTAAACAGCTAATTTTTAATAGTAAGCTATTTAGATAAGATATATACAAATAATATAATCAACATATAATTTTAATTTATTAATTAATATTATTGTTATTAAATTTTAAAAGAAGTTATAAATGTTAAGGATATAAACCTTTTATGTTAAGAAAATATAATCTCCATAGCAAAATTTGAAAGCTATTTTTTGGAACAAAAATGTCACACCCAGCCCATACCCAGGAGGACATACTCCCGCGACACAGACAACAGCCCCCAGAAGAAGACCAGTGCCTGCACCGCCAGGGATACCTCAATGAACGTCGTATGGGGACACACTCTAAGCCTAATGGTGGTTATGCGGCGAAAACAACGCGATGTGCATACATCCTATACCCGGGATCCATAAACATACACTCATGCAACATTCAATAACAGGCAATACCGTATTTCATAAAAACAAAACTTGTTATACAATAAGTGTCACATCCGCACACACACGATTTAGGCATTTTATTATGCATTTCATAATCGCAGATTTATTGATTGATTGAGGTAATTATTATGTAAGCTTAAATGTTTAATTATTTAATTTGATGAAAGTATAAGTTAAACGTATTGA
>CANYBF010149328.1:0-35430 GCA_948192965.1 Dalechampia spathulata | reverse complement strand
GTCTCAAATGAACTCGATTTGTGACATAACAAACGGTATTGACCACTTTGGCCTAAAAGTACAAAGGCAATTGGTACTCATTAAGCATAGTATGTGCCATGTCATAAAGAGTTTGGTTTTTCCTTTTAACTACCCCATTTTGTTTAGGAGTTCTAGGAGATGAAAAGTTATGATGAATGTCATGAAAATCACAAAAGGATTTGAAACTTTTATTTTGAAATTCTTTTCCGTGATCACTTCGAATAGAAGAAATGTAATAACTTTTTTCATTTTGCATTCTTTTAGTAACACTTTGAAAAGCATTAAATGTATCATCTTTATGAGCTAAGAATGAAACCCAATTAAACCTAGAGTAATCATCAACTATGATAAATGCATAATGCATATCACTTAAACTAGCTACCCTAGTTGGACCAAACAAGTCTATATGCAACAATTGAAGAGGTTTAGAAGAAGTTACCTTGTTTTTAACCTTAAATGAAGACTTTACATATTTTCCCATTTGACAAGCTTCACAAGTAAACCTAGAGTGATCATCAACTATGATAAATGCATAATGCATACCACCTAAACAAGCTACCCTAGTTGGACCAAACAAGTCCATATGTAATAATTGAAGAGGTTTAGAAGAAGTTACCTTATTTTTAACCTTAAATGAAGACTTTACCTGTTTTCCCATTTGGCAAGCTTCACATACCTTGTCCTTAGCAAATTTGATCTTTGAAAGTCCTACCACATGCTCGTTCTTCTTGAGATAGCCAATGCTCTCACAGCTAGCATGTTCAAGCCTTCTATGCCAAAGCCATGAGTCTTCACTTACGGATATAAGACACTTAACATGTTGATTAGTAAAAGAGTCTAAATCAATCATGTAAACATTTTCTATCCTATTACCTTGAAATACTAACAAATCATCATTAAGCCTATAGATATAACAGCCTTTGGGATAAAAAATAACCTTAAAACCATTATCACACAATTGACTTATACTAAGCAAGTTGTGTTTTAATCCCTCTACTAACAAAACTTTGCAAATAGAAAAGTTAAAATCCTTACCAATCTTACCAATTCGAACCACTTTACTTTTGGCATTGTCTCCAAAGGTGACATTACCTCCCTCATATTTTTCAAGATTGGAGAAGAGGCTTGTATTGCTGGTCATATGCCTTAAGCATCCACTATCGATATACCATTTGTTTTCACCAGTCTTGAATCTCAAGCATACTTATCAAAAACAAATGCATTTACGTCTTTTAGGTACCTAAATGTATTTGGGTCCTTAAGGGTTAGAAGCATTTATATCATCATTCCAATGCATCTTTTTAATGAAACATCTATTAGTTGCATACCCCTTTCTACTGCAATAATGACATACAACATTCCTAAATCTAGAATGGTTATGCATATGTTTCTTCCTAGATGCATGAGGATGGTTATAGCTATAAGAACATGAGCAATGATGTACCTTATGCGTATACACTTTATGAGTTTTAGGATGAACATGTTTCTTTTTGAAATCCTTTGGTTTTTATGTTGAAGTTGAAGCTTTGATAAAAATAGTACCTTTAGAAGTATAAGAGGAGTTTTGATTAAATCCAATACCCTCTTTATTACCACTAAGTTTTTGGTGTTTCAAAATGGAATCAATTTTAACACTACCTTGTTCAAACCTAAACAAATTATCTTTCAATAAATCCTTTTCTTTTGAAAACTTAGCATTTTCATCCTTTAAACACTTGTTTTCCTTTTCAAGGCTTTCAAGTTTTGTTTTACAAGACTCAAATTCATTTTATAAAATATCTTTCTCTTTTAAAATGGATGCATGTTTACTTTTAAGTACTTGATGCTTCCTAGCCAATTTTTCATACTTTTCTAATAATGCTTCTAATGCATCATATTCATCATCATCATCATCATAATCATTATTATTATAATAAGATTGAGAAGATATGGTTACCTCATCATTGTTATCCATGAATGCCATGAAGCACAAATTGGTTGCTCCTTCATCATCAGACACTTCCTCATTGGTCTCGCTATCATCATCCCATATTGCCTTCAATGCTTTCTTCTTGAATGGATTTGATGGTTTATTGAGGCGAGGAAATTCATTCCTCATATATCCTGGCTTATTGCATTCATAACACACCATTGGACCTCTTTGAAAGTTATCCCTTCGGTTCATGTCTTGTCTTGCCTCGAATGGCTTTTTGCCATCCTTTTCAAACTTCTTCTTCTTCATGATAAGAGTCTTGACACGCTTGGAGAGTAGGGCTACTTCATCATCAATCTCTCCTTCACTTATGGAAGAAGCATCTTCCTCCTTAGAAGCCTTAAGTGTTATTCCTCTCCGTTTATCTTCCTTTATCCCTTGCTTGAGGGTAATCTCATGTATGAGAAGCTTTCTAAGTAGCACATCGGTTGATAAGACTGAAAAGTAGTTAGCTTCCTCAATGGAGGTCACTCTAGCCTCCCAATCCTTCTTTGGTAGTACCTGCAGGATCTTGTTGTTGATGTCTTCCATTTGGTACATCTTTTCTAGCTTCATCAATCCATTTGTAATCACAATGAGCCGGTTGTACATTTTTAAAATAGGCTCATTGGCCTTCATTGTGAATAACTCGTATTGATGAGTTAAAAGTTAAATCTTCTTGGTTCAGACTTGATTGGTTCCTTCATGATGAGTCTCCAAGGTGACCCATATTTGCCTTGCCATGACACAATGTGATACTTGTTCATACTCCTCATGACTAATGGCATAATATAGCATATGAAAATCCTTAGAATTTACCTTCAATTCCTCCATAGTCCAAGTTACTCTAGCTTTAAGTTAAGCAACACCATCGATTATAGTTCTTGGAGGTGAGAACTCATTCTCAATTTAGTCGAACAAATCAATTCCCTCGGTATCCAAGAAAACTTCCATCTGGTGCTTCCAATACAGATAATCTGTGCCATCAAAGAAAGGGGGTCTTATAAATGATTAACTCTTAATGCTTTGGGTTGCCATAGGATCTTTAACTCAAGAATTTTACTTCTTCACAACAATGAGCACCACTCTCTGATGCCAAATGAAAATCCTTAGCGGAAATGGCAACACGTGTTTGATTTATAGTGGTTTGGCACTAACTCTTGCTTACATCCACTTCTCCTAAGTTATCAACTTAGGGTTCCACTAAACTCAACCAATTACAATAGAGAATTCCATAATTGAATTCTAACCCCAGTGTTTTTCAAGGTCACACTCAAACCTTTATAATAGCAGTAAGCTCACAACAATTTAAACTCTCAAATACAACTCAATGCCCAAGCATTAATCACACACCAATCCCACAATTACAAAACCTAACACTTAGGTTGTGGAATACAGCCCAAAAGAGTTTACAATTGCTAGCAACATAAAATTACAAGTAAACTTACTTGTATTCGAAGATTGAAGCTCAAAGGAATGTTTTCTCTATAAAACTAGTCATTAGATTGAAAGATATGAAAGTTGTTTTTATAAAAGAGCCATTAGAAAGTATTTTAAACACTTCTGTAAAGTCGACGGTCGTACCACATATGGTACGCCCATACTGATTTAAAAATCACAAGACTAAAATAGACGGGGAGCTAGGTGTGACTGTACCATCCAATGGTACGCCCGTACAGTAAGCATTCTATTAACAAGCAAAAATTCCTGAGAGCTATATACGGCAATACCACCCAATGGTACGCCCATACCAAACAAAAGTTCCTGACAAGCAATTTTCCTGAGAGAACGGTACGACCATACCATCCATTGGTACGCTCGTACTACACATAGTATAAATAGTCCAACTAGGTACGGTCAGTCGTATAACCGTACCACACAATACATACAATTGGTACACATGTACCACACATACAAAATACATTTTAATTTACAAATAACTTAAATTGAATAAGTAAACACACATACATCAAAATCAAGGGTCTAATAGTGATATATAATAATATAATTTTATGAGACTTAAAATTATGTCTTATAATATAATTTTTAAGTGATATGTATAATAACAAAATTACGTATTACAATAAAGTTTTATTAGGATTAAAATTATGTATTACAATGAAATATTTTAATCATATATATAATAATAATAATATTTAACTAAAATTTAAAAATATTAAAAAATATTATGCAAAATAATGTAAATAATAAATCAAATAATTAATACTAATGTGCAACATACATCATATAACTTTAGTATTATTATAACCGTAAGGTATTTTTATATTTTTTAAAATTTTATAATATTTTATTTGTACATTATCCCACATGAATTTTACATCATGTTTCAATACTTATATATTATTCATATTTTCTAGTATTGTAATTAGAAAATTATAATTTATTGAATTATTTTCTTTAAAAAATTACTGGTTTAAATATTTTAACTTACTCAATGCAAACTAAACATGAGAAAGTATAAAGAAATTTCATATGGAAAAAGGTGCTTAAAGGAGAAAATGAGTTAGGGAAAAGAAATTATAAAATCAAATAGATAATTAATTAATCAAATGTCAATTTTGAGAGGTTTGATTCTTCTTCTTTATATTGATCATATTTTTTTGGTGTTTTTTGCTTGTATTTATTACTATTTTTTTAATTTTATTTCATCATAAATATATGTAAATAAATATATATTATATTATACTTACATATATTATATATATAATATATATTAATAAATAAACATATATAATATATATCGATAAATATATGTATATATAATATGGTATTTACCAGTATATACTATGGTATAATTAGTAATTATATTTATATCATATATAAATATATTAATTTTTCATAAGATATTATATGATATATATTTATTTATTAATATATACTAGCAAATAAATGTATACCAATATATATTAGTAAAATAAAGAAGAAGTAGAAAATTCAAAAGTAAAAGAAAAAATAATATAATAAGAAATAAATTAATGAATGATATTGTAATTGTATAATAAAAATGATAAAAATTTAAATTAAAAATTAAATTAACATTTTTTTTAAGAGATATAAGAAAATTAATATTTATTAGAATTTTTCATTTAAGTTTGTACCGGGTTGGATTTGGTTAAATTTTTTTAAAGTTAAAATCCATGGAGTTAGATTTAGGCTATAAAACTTAACTTAGGATTAATTAGATAAATGGTAAATTTTAAAGGATATTTTTAAGTAAATATCATTTTGACTTTTAATTTTAATTTTTGTTATATTTAGTTTTATATTTACTTTTTTACCCTGCTTTTTAAATAGTTATTCTTCTATTATAAGAAACTCTAGCCATCATTTTAAAAAACTTAACTACCTCCATACTTCTTCTAATCGTTGCTATCGCTATTATCGTTGCTGACACTGCCGTTGCCATTGGCAACAACCACCATCTCTTCCTTTTCTTCTTCTTGTTTTTCTTTAAAAATTCTAACCATCATCATAGAAAATCCTAACCACCTCCAAACGTTTACCTTTATTTACCATACAATATATATAGTAGATAATTGTATTTACTGTTATATATCATATGATATAGATAGAAGATAAATATATTTACTAATATATATACAATTGATTGAATGTGAATATGCATATTTTTTTGATGTTTTATTAGTCTATTTTATGAATAAAATATTTTACAATAGTTGACTTTTTGATATTTTTGGATTTTACAGGATTTTTAGATAAAAAGTAAAAAAGGAAGAAAGACATATTTTATCAAAAAAAATTGGAAACATCAGTTACTTATGATATGCAACTGTAGACACAAGAAGAACAAAATCGTAGGAATCAATCTAACATTTTGTATTTTTGTTTAGAAATTAGATATCTGTTTAAGAGATAGAAATATTATCTTAAAGATTATTATTTACTTAATCTCTCATTTTTTATCTTTATAAATGAGAGGATTGTTCACATTATAGATAAGACACTTTTCACTATTTTAGTTTTTTGTTAATAAAAGTTCAATTCTTTTATTTTTATGTTGTTAAGCCAATGATACAAGGCTAGACAATTATTCTCAATTAAAGCCAATATATATAGCATGTGAGATATAAGTAACCTTAATTTTTTAGACTTCTCAGTATTGTTTTAATCCTGGAAATTATAGAACCATTATCATTTTTGGAAGTATGTAATTTAGGCTTATTGTATAAGTTCAATAATGATAATTTGTCATACAAGTTGTTAGATTGAGTTAGCTTGAGTTACAATCTGGCATGACCAATATAAACATTTTTAATTGTTAGCTTGAGTTAGGTTCCTCTAGTCCCTTATGCAGTTGTTGATAGACTTATTAGAGGCTTTCCCCACGTGTCCACTTGATAGATAAAAGTGATTATATAGTTGTTTGCTAGTCACTTTAATAATGAGGAATTGGTTGTAAGATGTTGTTTCCACAATTATAACTGGTTTGGTGAGTGATCTTGAAATGATCAATATATCAATGATCATGCATGAACATGAATGATTGTTTAGTTTTGACTGAGAGATTCTATCATTTGAATTCTTTCTAAAATTATTTTTAATTTCTTTTATTTTCTAAAACTCATTCTTTTTAAAGCATTGATTGCAAAGGATTGAATAATTATTTGTTCTTTATGGGATCGATCACTCTTCCATGTACAACAAAAATTTATATTTTTTATGAAGGAATTAGGCAAATAATTTGTTAAATTTGGCACCCATCAACAATATGATATATATAGTAGATAAATGTATTTACTGTTACATATCACATGATATTTATGGTAGATAACTATTTTTACTAATATATATAATATGATATATATGGTAGATAAATGTATTTATTAATATAGACAATATGATATATATGATAGATAATTTATCTACGAATATATACTACATGGTATATGGTACATATTAGTAGATAAATAATCTACCGATACATATCGTATAGTATATATGGCAGATAATTTATCTACTAATACATATTATATCATATATTATATATGGTAAATAAAAAATATATATACCATATAAAATATATGATATATAATTTATCTACTAATATATACTATATGATATATATTGATAGATAAATTATCTATCAATAAATAACATATAGTCATAGATAAATTATTTATCAATACATATCATATAATTAGTGACGGAACCAGGAATTCAATAAAGGGAGATAAAAATTTAGGTAAATATATATGAAAATAAATTAAAATTTCATTAATAATTCAAATATTAATATGTTTACAATACTTTTTAAAGAAATAAACATAATATTACTAATATGAATGAGGAGGAAGTTGAATTCTTCGATTTTGCATGTTTTGAAAATATTGTAAATCTTTCCTTATCAATTCCTTTAAATATTTGTCGCTCGATATAGCACACTATCATGTCATTCAATCATTCATCACTTATCTTATTCAACAAGACTTGCAAGATCTTAATAACTTAAGAAGTCATTACTATTTATCATATGATAAACATATGTTTAAGTTGTTATTTCAAAACTACATAATCAAATATAAAGAATCCTTTGAATAAATCGAAGAAGCATATCATGATCAAATTTAGCAAAGGAGTTTCTTGGATTAAGACAAATAATGAATTGTAATAACTCTATAGATGTTTTACTAAATCGATTGTTCATCTCACCAATAATCAAATCAATCATAGTAATAAAGATTTCAGTATGATAATGATGATAGTAAGTAACAAATTACCCTTCAAGCCTTGAACAACCTCTAATCGATATGTTATCCTTCATATTTGGCATTGGGATAAACATTGTATCATAAAAAATTTTCACATCTTCCATAAATTCATTACATCCATTTTCTCTTAATTCTTGGAAAAGATCTTTTACACTCATAATCAAACTCATTGCATTAATAATGTTTTGATATTTTTGTTGTAAAGAAAATGATAACTCATTAGTCAAAGCCAATATTTTCATCATTAAATGCAAGATGAAAACAAATTCAAAGCTATTCATCCTTTGCAACAAACCCGATTTTAACACCTCCAACACTAATTCTTATATTGTAAATAAACAAATCAAAATTATATAATGTGAACCCCATCAAGTGTCACCAGGTATTGCAAGATTAATATCTTGATTTTTACCTCTTCCTGAAATCATTTCACCTTTCTCTAACTTTTCCACAAATTTTTTTATGTTACTTTTGAAGTAATGCATCTTTTCTTTTATAGGAAGCACCTACAATATTCACAATCATGTTAAGATAACCAAACAATTCACTAACAATCACAACATTCTTTACAACAAAAACAACCACCAATTGTAATTGATGAGCAAAATAGTGAACATAAAAAGCACATGGATTTTCATTCAAAATCAGTGTCTTTAACCCATTAAATTATCCTTTCATATTTGATACTCCATCATATACCTAACCTCAAAGTTTAGAAATAGATAAACTATGTATAGTAAACAAGCTATTTAAATGTGTCTTTAATGAAGAAGCTGAAGTATCAATAACATGCTCAAGACAAATAAATCTTTCAATAACCTCTCCTCCTTTATTCATAAATCTCATAATTACAACCATTTATTCTTTCATTGAATTATCACAAGACTCATCAAGAAGTATAGAAAAATTATTATCTCCAATTTCATCAATAATTACTTGCCTTATCTCTTCTACATAAGCTCTCACCAAATCTTTTTATTTTTATGGAAGTCATTTGATTATTACCAGGAGCATTTTCATAAATCACAGATCTAACACTCTTAACCTCGTCTCCATACCAATTCAACATCTCTAGAAAGTTTGTCCTATTTAAGGAGTCAGAAGATTCATCATTACCACAAAAAGCATGACCTTATAATATAAGAAACTTTACCATACATAGAACAGCAGTCAAATGAGTTCTATATGCAATCTTCATCTCTTTATTATAGCTAGATAACACATGAGGTACACTTTGCCTTTGAAAGCTTCACAATATCGCGTAGCATTATTATGATCACTATTAACTCCACCAACATTTTCATTAAAAATATGAATAGCTTTCTTCCAATTAATAAACCTTGATGTTGTGAACACATCATTTTCAAATCTATTAACTGATTGCTTAAAAAGATAACAATAAAAGCAATATGTTGCATCTTTCTTCACACTGTATTCCAATCAATCAAACTTCTCAAACCATGCTTGATTAAAATGCCTAAATTGATTTTCTTGTTGTTTTTGAGAAAAATTATGACCAATTGGTCGACATTGACTCTTCAATAAGTATTCCCTCCTCATTTGATCTCTAATTTTCACAGCATACTCTTCAATTGACTTTCGAAGCCTCAGATTAGCAATAATATCATTTGGATTAAACTCAACACTAACTCAAATTTTCTTTTGTGCAGTAGTTCTTGCTTTAGATGATGAGTTTGTTCAAGATTCAATATTATTCTATATAGGTTTAAACAACCTCTCCATATCTATAAAATATGATTTAAAATACAGGTAAGGTATTGGGTTTATAAAGGGGAGGGTTGCACATCCTAACAGGCATGTCTTTTGGGAAGAGGGTAATGACTCCGCCCGTGACAAGTGGTATTAGAGCCTACCTGAATCTAACTCCGATGTCTCGCCAAGCGCCCAATGTAGGGTAGGCAGGGGGTCCCACCTATGACAAGGGCTTCACAGGATTGGGTGGGGGAGAGTGTCATGGGGATAAAATTATCCCACATCGGAAAGATACAAGTAAGGTCTTGGGTCTTCAACAAGTATTCCTTCCTCACTTGATCTCTAATTTTCACAGCATACTCTTCAATTGACTTTCGAAGCTCCAGATTAGCAATAATATCATTTGGATTAAACTCAACACTAACTCAAATTTTCTTTTGTGCAGTAATTCTTGCTTTAGATGACGAGTTTGTTCAAGATTCAATATTATTCTATATAGGTTTAAAAAACCTCTCCATATTTATAAAATATGATTTAAGATACAGGTAAGGTCTTGGGTTTATAAAGGGGAGGGCTACGCATCCTAACAGGCATGTATTTTGGGAAGAGGGTAATGACTCCGCCCGTGACAAGTGGTATCAGAGCCTACCTGAATCTAACTCCAATGTCTCACCAAGTGACCAATGTAGGGTAGGCAGAGGGTTGCACCTGTGACGAGGGCATCATAGGATTGGGTGGGGGAGAGTGTCATGGGGATAAAATTATCCCACATCGGAAAGATACAGGTAAGGTCTTACGGTTATAAGGGGGAGGGCTGCACATCCTAACAGACATGTCTTTTGGGAAGAGAGTAATGATTCCGCCTATGATAAACTCCCACCTAAGGTAAAGACCTAACCCATTTAAAAATTTATGTCTTACGTGTATTATTCATGTTATTATTACATATTTTTAAAATTTTAGCAGTATTTCCCCATAATTCTCCAAGTATATAACATTAACTATAATAATTTATCATGAATATCATGGTATACATGACAAACCATTATAATTACGATATACTCAAACAACATATAAATTATACATAGATAAAATTTTAAAATATGTATGAATTATACAAGATTAATATGCTACCAATGTAAGACAATAAATTTTTCAACTGTTCAACAAGACAATTTAATGGATTCCCATAATTCTAATGGAAAATCCATTAAACAAGAACTAAGATTATAATATTTATTGATCATACTAAAATAAAAATTACTTTTAACAAACAAATAATAAATATAAAAATTATAATTTGATAATACTTTAATTTTCTGGTATGCTTATGATGCATGTAAATTCACAAAAAATCATACAAACATATATATATATCATTTTAAAAAAGTAAAATTTAGATTGAAATAAGAAATTTCATTGTATAAAAAGGTAAAATATAAAGTAAATTCAAATTTTAATATAATTGTTATACTAGGAATAAGTCATATTTATGCTTGATCTGAATTAAATTTGAATATAATAAAATCCTGTTATGTGTGCCTCCGAGGGACCAGCACTAAGAGCTGATTGACCCAAATTAGGCCAAACTGTGGGGACTTGACATTCAGCCGATTCAACACCATTCGAGTGCCTCTGGGATGGAAATGGGTTTGGGGCTGGTCATTGGCATCACTTGTTTCTTCTTCCACCTCATCTCACTTCCTCCTTCAAAAACCCTTTCACCCTTCTTATCCCCTCACTACCTCCACTTCTACTTCCCTCTACTTATTATGGCCATGGTATAATTTTTCATCAATAAATTTTATATTAAATTAAATTATATTGTTTTGATGAGTAAAAAAAAAAAGAAAACAAAACCCAATAATAAATATTTATAAAATTAGATATATTGTCACTGAAGTATCTTCCATGTATTAAAATTTTCAGGGTAAAGTTCAAAACTATATTTATTTCATATTTTTTACATTTTAAAATGATATGATTTTACTTATAAATATATACATTAAGTGATGATATATATATTTTTAAAAATTGTTTGGAATATAAAATATTTTTTGTATTATCGTAATCTCCGTTGATCTTTTTTATTAAAAAATTAATTTTATTTTAAATTTATGTAAGATTTAGAGGATATAATTATATTTATATTTTTTTTTATTTTTTTCAAATCCCTAATTTTTCTAGGTCTTTCTTCTTCTCCACCGGGTCTGATTTCAGTCAATAAGTTGCTTCCCTCACCACTCAAACCCGCAACCTAGTACCATCTGTTCCAAGCCCTTACGGCTGAGCTACCCCGTGGGGTTCTTCTCCTCTGATATTTTCTCCTTTTCTGGTGTCTATCTTCTCTCCTTTTTTTGGCTCCACATCATCTTATTCTTTTTCTACCACATTTACCTTCTTCTTGTTGATATTTTTTTTTATGTATTCTATTTAATATTGTTAATTGTTTCAGATTTATTTATTGAATCTTCTTTTTTTTCATATTATTAATATATCAGATTTATTGAGTACTACTATTTAATATTATATTAGATATTATATTAGATAAGGTGTGCACGATTTTACGTATAATGTAGATATAAATAAATATATATATATATATATATACATAACATTATATGTACGTAATTAATTAATTAATTGGAGTGTATGAATGAAATATCAAAGAAGCAAGAAATATTAGAATGACCCACCCACCCACCTACCCCATCCTACCAATCATACAATCTTCTTAAACCAATATATATATATTTATTTATTTATTTATCCATAATATACTATTTAATATCCTTTTCTACGTAGAAATTCATTAAAATTAATTGTATTATAATGTATAGAGTAATATAGGGAGTTGGCGTGGATTGAAAAATAATAGTCAACTCAAAGTAATAAATCCTCATCACCACCAAACATTCTTACTTGGTTGCTAGCCATGCAATTCTGCATTCCCCCAAAGATCCACATGGAATCTCCACGTTCTCACCTCCTCCCCCGTCAACCATCCCCGCCCGAATCCACCAGTGAAACCCGCCATAAGCTATCCTTCATTCCACTCATCTTTCTCATCTTCTTCGAAGTCTCCGGCGGGCCCTATGGAGAAGAACCTATCGTGGGTGCAGCCGGACCTCTTCTGGCCATTCTTGGATTTGTTATATTTCCCTTCATTTGGAGCATCCCTGAGGCCCTTATCACCGCCGAGCTTGCCACCCTATTTCCCGGCAACGGCGGTTTTGTCATCTGGGCCGATCAGGCATTTGGGCCTTTCTGGGGATCTCTGATGGGCTCGTGGAAATTCTTCACTGGTGTCCTGAACTTGGGTTCAGCCACTGTTCTTTGCATAGACTATCTCAAACTCTTATTTCCACTTCTATCCGCAGGTTTGCCTCGTTACGTAGCCTTTTTTATCTTAATTTTGATGCTCTCTTTTCTGAATTATACAGGCTTAGCCATCGTTGGTTACACTGCTGTAACTTTAGGTTTGATTTCACTCTCCCCATTTATAGTGATGACTTTAATTGCAATTCCCAAGATTGATCCTTCTAGATGGCTGAGTTTAGGCCAAAAGGGAGTTGAGAAAGACTGGAGATTGTACTTCAATACCCTGTTTTGGAACCTTAATTTCTGGGACAATGCAAGTACTTTAGCCGGAGAAGT
The DNA here is from genome assembly GCA_948192965.1 of Dalechampia spathulata. Taxonomy (NCBI): domain Eukaryota; kingdom Viridiplantae; phylum Streptophyta; class Magnoliopsida; order Malpighiales; family Euphorbiaceae; genus Dalechampia; species Dalechampia spathulata. Next base: position 22,338 of record CANYBF010149328.1, on the reverse strand, counting down.
TGAAAACCCACAAAGGAATTATCCAAAAGCACTTGCTTTTGCTGGATTATTAGCTTGTACAGGATATTTGGTGCCTCTTCTAGTTGCTACAGGGGCTTTGCCATTAAACCAACAAGATTGGATTGATGGGTATTTAGCTAACGTGGCTGAAATTTTAGCCGGTGAGTGGTTAAAGATCTGGGTTGAAATTGGTGCATGTTTATCAGTAGTTGGATTGTATGAAGCTCAACTAAGCAGCTGTGCATATCAGCTTCTGGGTATGGCTGATTTAGGGTTTTTGCCCAAATTGTTTGGTGTTAGATCAAGCTGGTTCAACACGCCATGGGTAGGAATTCTGCTGTCAACAGTTATAGCATTGGCAGGTTCTTATATGGATTTTGCTGACATTATTTCTTCATTGAATTTCTTATATTGCTTAGGTATGTTATTAGAAATTGCATCATTTATATGGCTAAGAAGAAAGTTGCCACATGCTAAGAGACCATTCAGAGTTCCAATCGGGTTGCCTGGTTTGATAATCATGAGTTTGGTTCCATGTGGGTTTTTGGTGTACATAATGGCTATGGCTACTAAAATTGTCTACTTGGTGAGTGCCATGTTCACTCTTCTTGGCATTATGTGGTACTTTTTCATGAATTTCTGCAAATCAAAGAAGTTGGTTCAGTTCAATAATGCAGAAGAATTGGGATTTCAAGCACTAGAAGGGGAATAACGCACTGCTGTATCTATCAATTTCCTCTTATTCTCTGTATAGGAAATTCTTTGTCATGCTTTCTGTAAATGACAAATAATTAGTTTATAATTGTAATAATTCACTGTAATAAAAACTCAAATATTTCATTTATTTTTCATTTCTAGCATTTAATGTTGCAGACCATCTGGAATAAGGATGATAATTTGATTTGATGGATCATGTTTTCCTTATCTGAACACTATGATTGATTGTCATGCAAATTAATATGATACGTTTGAAATGAAATCATTCATATAATATGAAATGAAAATTAATGTATAAAAAGTTTACACATAATTTTATTATTTCATTAACATTATTTCATTAACATGTCAAAAGCAATATGATATGATCCAGATTTATAAATTATATTTAAATCAAATCTAATTATAAAAACTTCAGGCACCTCGGGAAGAATATAATGCAATGATGATTATATTATATTCTTGATACATCTTACTAATCATGACATAAGATCATTAATTTTCTTGTCTACACCATTAACAGGAAAGATGGGGGACTAAATAGGATACAATATGCTTAGAGATTATACAACATAAAATCAACAATTTCTGTTTCAAGCCTAATGATCTAATCTGATAAGATAAAGGCATTTGGCAGTTGATAGACATGACATGTACAGTTGAAAATCCACTTGGACCATAGAGGGCCTTCCTGTCAGAACACTTCGGCCAGTATCAGGTTTTCAGTTCAACTGGAAATCTGCCATTCCAGAAATTTTAAACTGGAAATCTGCCATTCATAGACCCATTAACCAGTTGAATGATTGAATCATGTTTACCTGGCAAATCTCATTGTCCACTGTGCAGCTAGTTCATCATGCTTTGCTCTATCTGCCAGATACAAGTGTGCAATTCCAGGCATAAGAGGATTGTCTGCAAACGTATCCCATATATTGAATATTAGTGATTAGTCTACATGAATATGACTTGCATAACTAATCATATCAAGAACTCAAACTTAAACGCAATAAAATTCTACACGTGTACAATACGATACATCAAATATAATTAATAAAGGAGTGAATACTTGAGCAAGAAATAAATAAGCCACCTATAACTTATAAACAAAATAAATAGATAACAAATCTACATGACAAGAATAAATAATCATATCATAAATGAGTAATACGAATTAGCAGGCGATGTTCCAAATTGTCACCACTAACTCATAGTGGCATTTGTTGATAGATGAATCGAAAGATTAATTATTTCATGAACATTTACAATGGTCAGCACAGTATTATAGGAGAAGACATTTAACAATAACAATGCATAAGATCATTAAGCATCATCTGAATATTTTGAGAAACAAGGAAATATTACAAGGATCAGAGTGAGTGAAGATTGATCTGATTGCAATTAGAACTTTAGTAATTGTAAGTGCTGGACTCCAACCATCCTTCAAGATATCCAAGCCCAAATTACCACCAGAATCAACATTACAATGGTAGATGCGGGTCTTGAACACTACCTGTTAAGCAATCTTACAATTAAAATAATGGAACAAAGAAAGTGAAAGCATCAAGAGATATTACTCCTTTGCCTTCACTAATGATTGAATTTGCCGAATGGCCCAATAATCAGACTTTTTTTAATGCACATATGTATTGAATCAGACTTTTTTTAATGCACATATGTATTTTGGAGACAGAGCTCATACAATTAAATCTATGTCATGCTGCTATATTGAAGTATTTTGCAAATCTAGTTGCATTGCTATAATGAAGTATTTTGCACATCTAGTTGCATTGCTATATTTAAGTATTTTGCAAATCTAGTTGCATAAATCAAGCTGCATTGCATATGTCTTATACTAAAACTCCATCAAGATCGTATTACACCAACCCAAAACTACATGAAATTGAAGTTCATTCATTATGCATTGCTATATTGAAGTATTTTACAAATCAAGTTGCATTGCTATATTGAAGTATTTTGCAAGTAAGCTGCATTGCAGATGTTTTATACCAAGTTGCATTGCTACATTGAAGTATTTTACAAATCAAGCTGCATTGCATATGTTTTATACCAAGCCATCACAATCTTATCATATCAACCAAGAACTACATGAAATTGAAGTTCATTTATTATGCATTCTAATTACTTGACTATCCAACCATATGAACTTGGTGAAAATATTTTTCAATCATATAAATAACCTAATCCCAAAACCTAGCAGCATAAATCACATGGGATCTCATGCTGATGAGGAAATCCATGTATACACATAAAAGGCACGAAATGTCCCACAAGTTGGAAGCAGCTCAGTATACCTTTGGAGGTTTGAATGGATAATCAGTCGGAAATGTTATGTCAAGGAAAAAGATACCACCTTCGTAGGGCGTTCCTACACAAACGACCATTAAATTATCTGTTAGCATTAACCGATTAAATTACAACCTCTAAAAATCATAGATTTATCTACAATCATTTGCAGATTCAGAGACAAATCAGACAGGAATGAATCATGCCTTGAGAAAAATAAGCAGATACGTGCCAAAAACAGGGAAACACCCCTCAGGGGTAAAAAGAAAATGACGCAAAATGGAAAAAGACCAGAGAGGGACCTGGAGGGCCAATGATGGTGGAGACCCAGTTATAAAGATTATCACCCTTGGGACCCGCAGAGCAATCAGGAGGTGGATCATTGTTGAGTTCTGCCATTTCCTTTTGTATTCTCCCTCCAGACCTTGAAACTGAAGTTGGTGATACCCATGAACTAGAGGCGGCGGCTGCTGCTGATCCTCCTCCTCCTCCTCCTCCTCCATGGATTGGAATGCCACCACTATTGTTCATTTCCACCCAACTCTACTGATATGCAAAGTTCCTCACTTTTTCACATGCAGCAATGTAAAGCTTGTGGAAAGAGAACCCAAAAAAAGATTGTTGATTATGGAATTGGAAAATGCGTGATACTGAGGACAGATTGAGTGACAATTAGTGGGTATTGATTCTTAGTAAAGTTTCTGTCTTTGGTTCTCCTTGGCAATTTCACAAACGCTTAGCATGCATTTCAGTTCCAACTGTAGCACAAGCTGCCCGATGAATGAACGAAACTTAACTGAGCTCAAAAAGCCTGGAGCTTAAGAGGAAATACTCTGGCTGCTGAATTCTGATAAAGAAACCAATAATTAAGACGAAGGGATAGCTAAATTGCAGGAAAACGGTGATGGGTTTTACCTTTGGAATGTTTAAAGTTAAACCAGTTGATAATCAAAGAGCAGCAAAGATTTCTCTTTTTCTCCGGCTGCTTTAGCCGATTATGTTGCTGTATTCAATCTGAAAATAGAGATAAGGTGATGTGTGCATCCATTTGCTAGATTACATGTGGGAATATATAAAGTTTCGGCCCTTAAATTTTATCTAATTATATTTGTTGACCATAATTTCTCTAATTTTCCCTTAAATTAAATCCTTTACCATAAAAACTTTACCTTAATATCAACAATATCTTACTATTTTTTATATTTCAAATAATTTTTTATTTCCAAAAATATTGATCTTTTTTTATCACTTTTTACATTTTAACTTCTTATTTTTTAGGATATAATATATGTATTTTTTTTTATAAATATATGTTTTAAGTTTAATAATAATTGAAATATAAAAAATAGGTTTTTTTAAAATTAATATTTAAAAATTTTTTAATTTAAAATTTTGATAATAAATACTTAAATGATATTTTTTTAATATTATATATATATATATAATATATTTTTCTATAATTTTTTTTAAAAATATATTTATAACATAAAATCATGTGGTATGTTATTTATATCATTAAAGAATGATAGTCTAATACTCAAAAATTATTATGATTTAAGGAATGTTTTTTGGGTTAGTTGAAAACAGTTAAGAGGGTTATTGCAATAATTTAGAAGCAAAGATGGTGAGTTATTACAAAGACACCTAATTCCCTCGCATAATGTTGCAACTTGTAAGCAACATGGTCTTAGATGTATTTTTATTAAATATCAAATATTTATTAATTTTACATTAATTAATGTGTAATTATTATTAATTGTTAGCATATAAATAATAATCAATTAATATTTGATATTTAATGAAAATTAAAACATGTCACTATATTATTAATAAGTTCATAATCATACATAATAAGTCTGAACGAACCGTAGCTTGTTTCATAGATTTATTTATTTTTTAAACAAATTATACTTAAATATTTGTAGTATTTACAATAATCAATTAAAAAATATTTGTTTTTATGTTATAGATTTATATATTTATTTACTTTGGAAATAAGAACAATATATCGAGAAACTAATAAAAAAATTAGTTCATTAAATTGCTATTTAAAATATAGCTTAGCAAAAGAACACATAAACAAGTATCAAGTTCAAAATGAAGTTTGAAACAACAGTGCCTGCACGGGCGTAGCTCAGTTGGTACTTGGATGGTAGATTTGGCATCAAGGTTCAAGGTTTAAATCTCAGCAACCGCAGTGTGGGAGTTACACCCTTTTGGTGGGCTCTAAGTACTTAACCTCTCATCTAGGAGGCCGCTGAGTACCGTGATTTACCCCTCCACAACTATTCGAGCTCGGGTGTGAGGGCCCTTGGGGTGAGGGAATCACCTTTTGGTATCAAGTTTGAAACAACAGTTTTCGAAAAATTAAAAAATAACTATTTTTTTTTAATTTTAAAAGCAATGCAAAAGGTCCCCAATTATTTCTTACCAAATCCATTATTTTTTTTTTATTTAAAAAAAAAACATTGAATCCGATTGTATGTATACAAATATTCCCAGCTGAAGTCAACGAATGATTATAAATCAAGTACTATTTTGGTTAGGCAATTTGCATGGACCATCCATCCCTAATTAATCAACACAAATTGAATTAAATCCATTCCTTTAAAAATTTTAAATTTTAAAACTATTTAATTTTATTTAATTTAAAAAATTAAAATTTTCCATTTTAAAATCAAAATAATAAAAAAAATGAGATAAAAAATTGAACCAAATGAAATAAATCACTATTCAATTCGATTTGATTTAATTTATAAATAAATATTTTTCGAATACACATACTGTATATAATATAATCATGTTTAAATAAAATTATATAAGTCTAAAATAGATTAATATCAATAACATATTTGAGTAAGATATAAGGTTAGACTCTTAAAATTCATTGCTTTAATCTACTTATAAAATTAAATTTGGATAAAACATATCTTCAAAAACTATATATTTAAAATATATTATTTTTATTTTTATTAAAATTATAATAACTAAAATAGATAGGAGTTTTGATAGGGTTAGAAATAGGTATATTTAAAAATATGTGAGTTTTCACTTTGTAAACTAGTAATTAACTGTATAATATAATGAAATATAATATAATTGATATGTTATTAAATTATATAAAAATTAATTAAATTTTATTTATTTAATTAAGATGTTAAATTGTATATCATAATTTAATACCCACTTGAATTCACAATCTTAAATTAATGTGATTAATAGGTAATTAATTGAATAAGAACAACTAAATGGTATTATATATCATTACTAATATAAGTATATTATAATATCTATCGTCCATTTGTGGAAGAGATAAAAGAAATATAAATAATTGTTAATTAATTTAGGTTAGTATAATATATCCATAATTCCTTAATTTTTGATATTTTTTTATTTTTTTCCTTTTATTTTATTTTTATTCATATATTTTTTAATATCTATTACTATTAATTCATTTTCATTTAAGATGTATATAATACATACATCATTTTTTATTTTTTTTATTTTTTAATTTATTATTTTTTATAATATTAAATAAAATTTATTATTTTTTAAAAAAATGAAAGATATATGTTAAATAAAATTAAGATATTTAAATAATATAAATTAAAGTTCATGGGATATTGATAACCATGATTTTTACCTATATTTTCTTCCTTATTATAATGTCCTTTTAAACATTGTTTTCATATTTTTCCATTCAAACATAAGCATATAATATAATAATTCATACATTATTCACATTCTCATGCGTCATATTTATATATTATATACTTAGTATAATTTCATATGTTTTCATATATATTTTGCATAATTTTCATGATATTTCATATAATTTAGGAATTAGCTCAATTTAGATGAACTTGCATGCATTTTAGTAAGTTTTTAAGGTACTATTTTGCATTTGAATCATAGTTCTAGGTGTTAGAAGTTTAGTTTTCCCATTCATGCTTAGAAAATTAGATTTTTATGACCCTGTCGAGGCATACACGAGTCGTGGATGGCATCTACGAGTCGTGTATGACTCGGTCATTTGATTTCTTATGTATTTTCATCCCATGCGAGCCATCCACGAGTCTTGGATGCCATCCATGACTCGTGTACCATTCGCACACCTTAAATTCTTGCTTGTTTTGGTCATTTTGAAAGCCACACGACTCATGTAGCATTTACACGACTCGTGTGGTGCATTTAGGTCACATTTTCTCTTTTTTTCTAGCCCTAGGATCATAATAATGGATGGTTATGATGCATTTAGACTTTAAATAGTTGTAAGAGTCTTTTAGTTATGAAGAATGTGGGGATTCATTCATTGATAGATGGGGATTGATATTCACTAACAAAGGAGCATTATGAGAGTCTAGGTTAGGGTTTTAGGTTTAGGGGGAGAGGGAGAGAAAATGAGATTCAATTGATATGATTGCTAATCTAATATTCTCTTCTATTTTTTGTTCTTATTCATAGCCTTTCATCAAGACATTGAGTAAGCAGCTGAGGAGGCATCGAGAAGAATAGAAGACGGAATAGCAGGAGCAACAGAATTGATCAAGATTCTCTTGATCTCCATCTTTTTATATTTTAGTTTTAAACATTTATTATGGTTTTATTTTCTTTATTCTTCATGCCCTTTTGCTTTATTTATTTTATAGATATGATTTAATAGTAATTGTAGGGATTGGATGATGATTTGAACAAATTTAATTCCTTTCTATTTATGAATTCATTTACCTCTTTATGCTCTTGAGTTGTGATTTATGTGTATGATGTTTGATTGTTAGAACGGGCCCTTTTAACATGAAAACATTGAATTAGTTTGATTAATCGCTTTGAAAGAAAGTTTAACCTAACCGAACAAATTTAAGAACACCGAATGATAACTATCTAGACATAGGAGTTAATTAATTTGGAGGCATAAAGTGTAGTAAATGAACTTAATCGTTGAAGTTAATCTTAGCAAACACGAAAGTAAGGTGTTAGCTTAGCTTTAGTAGGTAAAGACTATTTTGAAAGAAAGAACTTTGCATCTAAACACTGCTTTGAAGTTGGTAATTGGATTAATAATAGAAGGTTTAATCTTGTTCATCATCGTTCAACCCTATGTCTAATTATATATTTTATATATATAGTAGTTGATTAGTGATTTTAATTAATTAAATAAATTATAATATTAAATTGCCTAAATAATCGATAAAATCAATAGCTAGTACTTAGTCATTCTTGGTCCTAGTGAACGATACCCTTACACTGTAGTTGCGACCCGTATTCTTATAGTGGCGTAATTACAATTTAAGGATTATAAATTTAAAACTTATTAAAATATTATGCATATGAAAATAATTTTATTTATACGCCAACAGATATATTATAAAATTACAATAAATATAAATAAATAAATTAAGATTTTAAAATGAAAGAATATTACATCATTTAAATTAATCATTTTATTTATTTGAATGACCCGAACTTGAAATTTGACTGGTATTTAAATAAATATAGCCAATAGTTGGATTTGAAGTTGAAAGAAAGAAGAAAAATAATGCATGTTGGTGGTTGACCTGGAAAGTTGACCTGTCGACCATTTACATTGCATCAAGTCAACACAACAAACTTTGGAAACCCAACTTAATGTCAACTATTTTGAATTTTTATTAATATGTTTAATTTAATTATTTATTTGAATCATATACACTCATTATATAGTGTTGAGTTATTTTTGAATATATTTTTCTTATTATATTTTTCTTATAATAATTATGTAAAATATGTAATATCATATATTATTATTATTATAAGAATAATAATAATTATTATTATTATTATTAGTAGTTAGTAGTAGTAGTAATTATAATTAATAATTATAATTATTATAATTATTATAACTATAATTATTATAATTATTATTATAATAATAATAATAATTATTATTATTATAATTATTATAATAATTATTATTATTATTAGTAATAATAATAGTAGTAGTAGTGGTCAAGTTATAATAATTATAATTATAATTATAATAATTATTATTATAATTATAATTATTATAATTATAATAATAATAATAATAATAATAATTATTATTATTATTATTATTATTATTATTATTATTATTATTAAAGCATGGGCTTCGCTAGGGAAGGAGGGAAACTTGACCACTAATTTTACCAGTGGTCAAACTTTATATTTTTTATTAATTCAAAATAGATAATTTTTAAATCTCAAATTATAAAATTAAGTATATTCATAAATTTTAAACTAAGTAAATTTAATGATTTTTTTTAAAAATTAAATATAAATTATATTTCTTTGCTCATTCACTCGTAATCCGTACAAAATTATTCCATCACATAAAATTAAAATTTTCCAAAAAGCTTCCAAATAATTTAAGGAGGACATTGTCATTGTTACGGTCGGTGCCGCGACTAAGCGCGTTTTTGGCATCCATGGCGCTAGAATTCACGGTCCAACCCCCGCCGTGCAGATTCCGGTTTGAATTAAAAAAATCCAATTAAATTCATACAAATAATTTTATAAAAATTATTAATTATTAAAATTAATAATTAATTTGATTCATAAATTATTTTTTTAAAATTGAGAGAAAAATGATATTCCTTTTTCAAATTTTGTACTTCACTGGCTGACCTGTAATTTATTCTTAATTATATGCTTTCTACAGGCATGCTTATTAATTTCATTTTTTATTTTATAATAATTTCCAGTAAATTTTATAAAATTTTATCCATTTTTGATAGATTTAAAGAAATTCTTATGCATAAAATATATACATATATATAATTATTAATTTATAAAATATAACAGTTTTTATCAAATAAAAAATGTATATTATACGAAATCTAGGAAAGCTATCATTTAAGATTAAAAAAAATCAAATGGACATAGAAAAAAGATTCAATATTATTTGAATAATTGCTAGATGGTTTAATAGTTGATAATTATTCTGTAAATAATTAGTCTTGCATATTAATTATTAATGAATAAATATTCATATAACTTTAGTAAAATCAATATTTTGATTGGTTATTCAATTTTGATAAATATTGAAGAATTTACGTGTAATTGATTGATGGAAATTATGATAAATCCAGTAATATATATATATATATATATAATAGATAAAATTACAGTGATTTGGATGTGTATTTTATTGTAATTTTCAATGCTTAATTCAGTATTTATTATAATAAACAAATAAATAGTTCATAATAAAGATTTATGTTATGTACTTGATTATTAGATTTCATTATCTTAATTAGATTTGATAAATTCAAGTGTTGGACGGATTATAATTTCTTATTAGATAATGATTATAAAATCAAATTTAAATAATAAAAAAAGAATGAAAAATTACAAATTACATTCTAAAAAATAATCAGAATAAATTTTCATAAAATATTATTTGAAAAATCTAAAAGTAAAAAAAATATATTATAATTTGCTTAAAAATCATTATAAAACATAGATTAACCTTGTATTTTGATGGAATCGTAATGTATCCATTAAATGGTACATTAAATTGCAGCATGAGGCCACTATGAGATTAATATTTCATGCAAACAAACATATGATCTTGGTGTAAATTTATTTTTTATTTTTTAAAATATTGAATTTTATTTAAATAATAATTTTATAAATTTTAATTTATCAAAAATTATTCCGATTCTTGTAAATTAAACATTTCTACCTTATGATTCATGCAACCAAATCCAAAAGCACCAATAATATCAGGAATAATATCCAGGTCAAATTAAATAGTTAATATGATTCCCATGCTTAATCATCAAAAATGAAATTTCACAGTAACGTTCTTATATAAATTTTTTCAAAAATTAATTGATAATAAAAAATACAAATACTTTAGTTTATAATACCCTTAATTTATACAAATGTTTATAAAAATTCATTATGATTTAAGTTATTTACTTATATTAAGAGATCATTAATATAGATATTGTTAACAGTAGAAATAATATAATATTAATAAAATCTGGTTAAATCAAAGTTTAATGAATCAAAATGGATCATATAATAAAAAAATATTATTTGATTCTCATGAATGAATATGCCACTGATATAAGTACGTAACTGTGCATTAAAAATATTCGCATCCAACTCAACAAGCGACGTGGCTGAATAATAGTCTGACACATGTTTTTTTCTTCACACATACTGTACGGTACAAGGTACCCATCAAAACCTGTATACATATATATATGGAGATGTGGAAATTGACAGTTGTAAGTGACAAGGCATTGTCTGATTTGTTATTTGGGGGAGGAGTAATTGATGATGAACTAACTAATCCCAACCCCTAATAAACAAACAAGAATGGGTTCTCTTTGCCCGCACGGGCGTAGCTCAGTTGGTACTCGGGTGGATTGTTGAGACCAAGGAATCCACCTCACATCTGTTCGGGCTCGGGTGCTGGGGCGCTTGGGGTGAGCGAATCAGCTTTTGAGACCAAAGAATGGGTTCTCTTATGTGTGTTGTTTAATGCGAATAGGGTTTGACTTGGTATATCATACGAAGCAATGAAAACAACTGCAGCAGGGACGAGGTATTCATATAATAATCATACAGCACGCTTACAGATCATTCATATCTAAGTCGGAGCTTTTTTAATCCCCCCTTTCCACACTACTATGCCTTGGAAAGTAGTATATGATTGTGTTCATATTCCACTTCCCTTAACATCATTACTACCCTTCTTCTTCTTCTTCTTCCCATGTTTTCCCTCTCTAATTTTTAATCTCTATGCTCCATCCATCTTCTTCACCAAGTTTAACATCTATTCATCTATCACCATAATTATTATATTTTAAGCTCAAATAGGTGATGGATCATATTTAACTCATATCGATTTATAAATATAATTAATTTAAAATTAATTTAAATTTAATCTAAAATATTAATTATATCAAAAATCTGAATCTAAATCTGATTTGAATTTAAAATAAATAATCTAACATAACTCATTTAATATAATTAACTTATATATCATACAAGTTAATATGATATGATTAATATGAAATGATTCAAATAACATGAAATAATACGATTAACTTATAAAAAAAATCACAATGACATAATTTTAAGAAAAATTAACACGTCAAATCTAATATAATACAACTCGATATCTATTTTTAAAATTATATTTTAAACAGATTAGTATATCAATTTGTGATATAACTCAGTTTTTATCATTTCAATAATGAATTGATACCAAGATATGATAAATTATATAACCTGATAAATCATATGATTATCATCTTTAATTTTAAATAAATATGAAAATCTCATTTATATATATATATATATATATATATATATATGACGAATATTTATGTAAAAAATATAAATAAAAAAAGATAGAAAATCTCTTGCAAGGAGTGCATGAAGAATCTGAAAGCACAGTTGTCAATTCAGCAAAATCGAAAGTTTTCCTAGAAACTGGTATTCAGAAAGGTGCTTATTATTAAATTAAATTAAATTAAATTAAATTAAATTAAATTAAGAGCTTATGGTAATTTTCTGTACACAACTTTCTGACAAATATAAATAATAAATTATACCTGCAATTATTATATTTATAAATATATAATAATATTATAATTGGATGAGGCTGGGTGGTTTTTCCTGCTACTGCGTATGATTTGCATAAACTATTACACAATATATACATATATATATATATATATATATATATATATATGTAATATAAATTATTTATAGTTAAATTAAATTAAATTATTATTTTACATCAAATAAATATACTGAATTATGAATAAATAATTAATATGATTACAATGGTGAATAATAAATATACAGAAATACATAAATATACTAAGTAATGGAATTAATTAAACGAGATAATGATTTTCCATTTTAAAAATGAATCATATGTAAAAATTAGATTATATTTTATTTTATAATTTAACAAGTTATTATAAATTTTTTTTAGAGGAATCCAAGATATTTAATTATTTTTAGATTTTTATATAATAATTTTAAAGAAAAATTAATATAAAAATTAATATGAATGATGGGCTGTCAATTAATTAATTAATTAATGTAACGTAATAATTAGGCATTTATTAAGGGGGCACGAATCATATTATATTATTGAATAAAATATGATTTTTAATCATAAACTATTAAATTTTATTAATTTTTTTACAAAATTAAATCTCATAAAGATTTTTTATCATTATTTTTTAGTTGTATTAAACAATTTATATAAAAAGTAAATTTTTCCATAAATGTTATTTTATTTTTTAGAATTTAAATTTAAAATTCCTAACAAAAATAAAAATTTTATTATGATTATTAAATTTTTTTTTGTAATATTGATATATCAATCAAATTTAACTCACTTAAAAATTATATTATTTAAATTTAAATTTAAATTTTGGATAAGATAATAATGTTATTTTATATTATATAAATTAATTTATATAAAATGTTTAATGGAAAAATCCCTGAAAGGAAGACATGGAAGCTTCATTGCCTTTTTGAAGTGTGATTTTCCACATAGAAGTTTGAACAATTCAATCCATCAACTACAAATTCCATCATCTTTTTATGACCAAACCCCACCAATTACCTTGCTGCATATATTAATATTTATTATATTTAGAAATTAAATTAATAAGATTATAAATGTTATTTGAAAATACAGGCAAAACCATCAAATCTTTATTATCTAGATAGTTCCACAACCACTATAACTTTGATTTCAATGATTCAAAAAAAAAAATAAAAAAAAATTGAAAAAAAGGTTAAAAATCTTAATGAAACTAAATCAAACTAATATTTAGTTTACTTCAATTTATAAAATTAAAATGAAAATATTTAAAGAATGGAATAGAAATGTTACTTGCAAGATAAGCTATGACAAGAATTACTTGTAACCCGCACGGGTGTAGCCCAGTTGGTACTTGGGTGGGTGTTGGAAACCAAGAAGTTCACGGTTTGAGTCTTGGTAGCCACAATGTAGGAGTTACACCCTTTGGGTGGGCTCTTTGTAGGTATCAAGATCACGGATTCTCATCTAGGAGACCGCTGGGTACCGTAATTTACCTCTTTCATAATCCTATCGGATCAAGGTATGGAGGCCTTGGGGTGAGAGAATCACCTTTTGGAAATCAAGAATTGCTTCTAGGTTAGTGGGAGAAAAGTCTCAAGGAGAAAAAATCATTCACAAGTCAATTCCAATTCATAAAAGTTTGTTTTGTTTTCAACCAAGTTATATTTTTGACTTGAATTTTGACTGTTACTTCTTTCTTTCTTTTAATGATATATTGGTCTTAACTTATAATTTATAAATATATTTAAAATATTTATGTAAAATATTAGATATTAAATTTAAATATGATATAAATAAAGTTGATCATATTCATATTCATATTGAATTTGTATTAATTTATTATTGATATGTTACAAAACAAATTATATCATAAATTGATATGCTAATCCATTTAAGACATGATTTTATGTCATTAATTTTTCTTAAAATTTTATTATTTAAATCTTATTTTTACAAATTAATTATATTACTTTTGTATTGTTTTGATGAATTTATTTGTATTAAATTTAGAATGAATTTGAATTTAAATTTTTAATAAGATGAATATTTTAAATCGATTAATCCTAAATTTATTATATGAATTGCCATCATGTTAAACATGATACAAGTCAAAATAAAAGAAGTAATGAATACTTTAAAAAATTAATTTAAAATAATTATTCATTTTAGTTCAAACAATAATCTCCAACAATTTTTTGTTTATAAAAATATTAAATCGGTAAAAGGGCAGAAAAATAAAGGTAAACTCAAATTACGGTTGATGGAGGGGGAAACCGCCCGCCAATAGTCCACTCCACGTGGTAGGAAATACACTCTCACTTTCTTCCTCTCCGCTGTCTCTCTGTCTCTGTATATAAACTCCATTAATCGCAGCTTAGCTTTTATATCTTTCTAACCCAGAAACTCTTGCCCATCACTCCACGAAAAGGAACAGAGAGAAAATAAGTGAAAATTATACTAATTACCCAAACTCTGCACTTTGTTGTCGGATTGTAATTCCATAATTCTAAGTTAAAGGTAATGCTTTCTTTCTTTCAATCCACTTTCCTTGTTCCCTTGTTTCCTCTTTTCTTTTTGGGGTTTTCCTTTTCTTGTAGTTTTGACTTCTGAAACTAGCTGTACTGGTAAATGCACTTCCTGTTCTTGTTCTTCTTCTTCGGTTTCATTTTTGTTTCTTCATTTTAATATATTATAGTTCTGCTTTTCTTCATTGAAGTTATTTCCTTAAAATTTCTTTCTGCTTTCATTTGAAATGATAGTTTTGATTTCTGCAAAAGTGATTTGTGTTTGTTTATGGGTTTTATTACTGGTTTGTGTCAATTCAGAAAGATTCAGGTTCATGGATTTGTGGGTTGGTGTTATCAGATTATTAGCTAAATTCATCACACGTTTTCCTAATTTTTATGATATGCTTTTGCAGATCATGGCTTTGATATAATGTTTGCTTTCTTCTCATATGTCTGATAATGTAATACATTTTTCACGTTTCTGCATCATAGTTGTTGTGTTTGTCTGTGTGTGTGTGTGTGTGTATAGCTTGTAGTAAGAAATGCTTGATAGTCTTGTTCATATGACACTGATTTCTGTTCGTTATATTGATCGAATTTTCAGGAATCCAGGTCATTTTCGTTGATAAAAATTCTTCTTTTTACAGAATGGGGATCTTCTTTTCTTGCCCCTTCGCTGAATACGGTGATATCGAAAATGCATTGGAATCCATTATTGTGAAATCTATAAGCTTTGGAGATAATGGAGTAGCAACTCCAACAAGATCCATCAGTTTTCGCAGTTGTGATTTGGAGCCCTTGATAATGAAATCTTTAAGTTCTGGAAAGATGGTAGTTGAAAGATCTGTTAGCTTCAAGGGTGGAGAATTAGAAAAAATGATGATGTCGCGAGCAGATCCTTCATCAGACAAAGGCAAGGATGTTGATAATCGCAAAGGAACAAATAATGGATTTCAAAATGTAAACAATGATGTAGAAAGGGCCCAGCAATCGCAAGTTTTCAATCAGTCCAACCCGAAACATCAGGCGGCAGTGAAATTGCAGAAGGTTTATAAAAGCTTTAGAACCAGAAGAAAGCTAGCAGATTGTGCAGTGCTTGTTGAGCAGAGCTGGTATGCATCTTTTCAATATGCTTTTCATTTGTTTCCTTGGAAATTTGATGGTGTTCTCATCACAATTATCTCGGTTTACAGGTGGAAACTTTTAGACTTTGCTGAGCTAAAACACAGTTCTATATCCTTCTTTGATATTGAAAAGCATGAAACTGCTATCTCGCGTTGGTCAAGAGCAAGAACAAGGGCTGCCAAAGTCGGGAAAGGCTTGTCGAAGAATGACAAAGCTCAAAAACTTGCTTTACAACACTGGCTCGAAGCTGTAAGTAATATGTTGAAGCATTTATACGCAAATAAAGTTTAATGTTCTTTTAAGATCATTGCATTGCGTTTGCTAACATGAAATCTATGTGGTGTTTTGTGAAAATTACAGATCGATCCACGACATCGATATGGTCATAATCTACACTTCTATTATGTAAAGTGGCTTCATGCCAAGAGTAGAGAACCTTTCTTTTACTGGTAAATTTTCTTCGGCCAAAACCATTTTGCTACTGGAGTCTAATTTTGATTGAAGATACCATAGATCTGAAAATGAACTTACGACACATTTTTTTATGTCTGAAACCACAGGCTGGATATAGGCGAAGGCAAGGAAGTAAACCTTGAAAAGTGCCCTCGATGGAAGCTTCAACAGCAATGCATCAAATATCTTGGTCCAGTGAGTTTTCATGAATTCTAGACTACAGCCATTTTTTCTATTCTGAAGTCGAATGTTTAAACTGAAAGAAATATGGAAATTTGGCAGATGGAAAGGAAGTGCTACGAAGTTGCTTTGGAGGAGGGGAAGTTCGTCTACAAGCAGACAGGGGAGTTGGTGAACACGACTTCAGATGCCAAGTGGATTTTCGTTCTTAGTACATCTAAGACTTTGTATGTTGGCAAGAAAAATAAAGGTACATTCCAGCATTCAAGCTTTTTGGCTGGAGGAGTCACAACTGCTGCTGGTAGATTAATTGTTGAAAGCGGTGTTCTTAAGGTCTGGATCTAATATAATTAGCTGACTGCATTTCTTTTTTGACCACTTCCCGTAATGATTTAGGAGTCAGATGTTTCATATGGTCTGTTAATGATGATTTTTCGGATTTTGTAACAGGCAGTTTGGCCTCACAGTGGACATTATCGGCCTACAGAAGAAAATTTCATGGACTTCCTTTCATTCCTTAGCGAAAACAATGTGGATCCGGCAAACGTGCAGGTTACTAAACAGATCACTGTTAAACTTTTCAAAATATTAGAGGCAAAAACGGGAAGACCGGATTTTGACAGTATTATCTTTTGTGTTATTCAGACAAATCCAGTTGACGATGAAGATGGATCTGATAAGCTGAGAAGTAGCAGACACCTGAGAAACCATTCATCCGAAGAGGACGTGATTCACACCATCACTGACTTGGAGATCGAAGAAGTCAATGCTAAAAATTTCATTTTGGAGAGCAGCGATTTAGTTCGTGATAAATCTGATGTGCAATTGGAAGAACAGAAGCCAGGAGTACAGCTTGAAAACTTCAGTAGGAAACCGACTGCTGGACCAAGCAAAAATAATGTGTCTTCAGATCCTTTGATGGCAGATGGGGATGAATCAATAGAAGAAAAGCTGTTAGAGAAAAAATTGTTTGAAGATCAGGAAGATACTGAAATCAAAAACATTCCTGAAGAGTCAATTCTCCAGAGAATCACATCGAAGAAGGGGACCGGGTCATTTCAATTGGGTAGGCAGTTATCCTGCAAATGGACAACAGGAGCAGGACCACGCATCAGTTGCGTTAGAGACTATCCATCCGAGCTCCAGTTTCGAGCTTTGGAGCAAGTAAACTTGTCTCCAAGGAGGATCCTTCATTCCATAAGCACCGGAACATTCAGCCAAAAGATCTCCGAGCAGCCCGGGTTTGTGGGGGAAACAACTGCAGCTGAGTTTTTACCAAAACTTCCGCATTCAACGACACTGTCCCATCAATGGCTGGTAGTACATTAATGACAGTAGCGGTGAATAAATGTTTGGTTAGGCAGAATAAGTTTATAACAAATTTTATTCTTTCATGTGAATAGAAAAAGATGATATAGGCATTCTTTGTCATTGTTCGTCTCATCTACATTGTGGAAATCACTTTTTCGGTCAGATCACGAGATGAAACTTGTAAAACCCTGTTACGGTAAATGAAATTCTTTTTGATTTTCATAATTGGATTTTACAGGAAATTCATTACATGTATTGACTCAGATCACGGATCTTGGCCCTGCTAAATGACAAAAGGGTTAAAGATCATGAAAATCTGGGTTATATCGCAACACCAACGAAGTTGAGGGGCCATTAAAATAACAAAATGCAATTCTGTGGACTAAAAAATAAAAAATTATTAAATAAGCGGTCCGGTTAGTTTGTTCTGTTTCCAACCACAAATAAACTTATCATCTTAACGTATAAAATACACACAACTGAAAAATGCGTCTCTCCCGTTCCCAAAAAAACAGCAAATGGAAGCTCTCAATGCTTCCTTGTTTCCTTCGCATCAGATCCCACCACGAACATTCCACAAATCCCAATTCTTTCATTTTCAATTCTGTTCAAAACCCAGTTCGCTTCTCCAATCAGTTAGCAAAAATGCGCCAAGATCCAAGCTTTTCAGCACTTTATCATCATCATCTTCCGTTTCAACAGAACCAGCTAGCCATGAAGACCATGATCTTGAAACTGAGAGTGAAGAAGAGGAGTTTGATTGGTTTTCTCAATGGTATCCAATAATCCCAGTGTGTGATTTGGACAAGAGAGTGCCACATGGAAAAAGAGTGATGGGTCTTGATATTGTTGTGTGGTGGGACAGGAATGAGAATGCCTGGAAAGTGTTTGATGATGTCTGCCCTCATAGATTAGCACCATTGTCTGAAGGAAGAATTGATCAATGGGGAAGATTGCAATGTGTGTATCATGGTTGGTGTTTTAATGGTTCCGGTGATTGCAAATTTATCCCTCAGGCTCCTCCAGACGGCCCTCCGGTATTAAACCTTTCCCGATAATTCTTGATGTTTTTAGTACTGAGATTAACTAATAGTATCATGATTTTATTAGAATATCATCAAGTATGTGATTGCACTGAACTTTGAATTTAGCAAAGAAAGATGTTAATTTTAAATCAAATATGAGAATTGGCTAGAATTTCAACCAATGCAAGGCAATTGGAGTGTGAAATGTTAGTTTTCATTGACCACAATGTGTTGTTAACTGACATTTCAATGTCATAATCTTAGGTGCACACATTCAAACAAGCATGCGTTGCTGCTTATCCGAGTACTGTGCAGAACGACATTGTGTGGTTTTGGCCAAACACCGATCCGAAATATAGAGATATCCTTTCAAAGAAAAAACCTCCATATTTTTCGGAGCTGGACGATCCATCTTATACAAAGTCAATATCGTGTAGGGAGTTTCCTTATGGGTATGCAAAATATAATCTGCCATTCCGTAATTCCAAGTTTTCATCATGATCTTTTCTGAACTGAGTTTGTTCTAATTTTTGTGTCTATGTGCATATTCTACACAAATTGCATACTTTATTCAACATACTCATGAGAGATTTGTTTATGATTATCAGTTCGTGCAGTTCTTCAGCTGAAAAATATTTCCAAGTTACAATAGAAAGAACAAGAAAACAAGAGGAAAAAGGAAAGACATGAACAGAACATGTAATTAGTTGGATTTTAGTTTGGTTTATATATGATTGTATCATAATCATGTCAATCCGTTGACTCATAACTCATTATTATTTATTCTTATCATGTCTGCTTTTTTTTTTTTGTGTTATTCATGCAAAATTCCCTCGCTTATTTGTTGATTAATTATGTAACTCATTTGTTAATTATGTTAATCAAGTCTCTTATGTTATGCGTGTCACAGCCATGTTCCGTTCAGATATGAGCTTTTGCGCTATTAACCCATTTGATCGATCCTAAATCCGTTATACGCACACAACACGAACATGAATTGCCACCCCTTGTCCGATTATGTTTGATGAAAAATGGGTTCTTCAAGGTCATAAATTCTGTTTTCTAGTTCTGACAGGTCTCTACAGAATCCATTTAAAACATAAATATTTGATCGTTATTTTCAGGTGTGAAATGTTGATTGAGAATCTAGTGGACCCAGCTCATCTCCCATATGCACATTTCAAGCTGCTGCCAAACCCGCCTTCCCCTAATAGATAAGAACTCGTTAATCAGCTTACTTTTTCTTTAGTGACGATTCAACTTGTTGTCTATGCAACCTTTTGTTTTTCTATGACTAACGAGGATTATTGGTCTTCCACTGTTAAGCTTGATAGAGAAGGAGGATCACCGCTCGATCTAAACATAGAAAAGTTGGACAAAAATGGTTTCCTTTCTACCCGGTTAGGAGGAGAGAGTAAATTTATCGCACCTTGTTCATATTATTCAGCCTTTAACGTTCCAGCTAAAGCAAAGGCCGGTAATGTAGATGGTGGTAATGGATCACTGTCACCAGCTGGAAACAGTAAGGTACATAATGGTTCACATCCAGTTCTCCCTTTCCAATTTATGATTTGTTTTATTTTTAATTTACGTATTATTTGTTTACACTTCTTATACAATTGATTGGTTCAGGAGCTATCTTCGAATGCGCCACAAAGACGCGGTGTTCTTTTTTTTTTCTGTATTCCAGTTGGCCCAGGTAAAAGCAGATTGATATATTCGTTCCCAAGAAACTTTGCAGTTTGGATTGGCAGAATTATTCCAAGATGGGTGTCTCATTTGATTGAAAATCTGGTTCTTGATTCAGATTTGTATCTTCTTCACTTAGAGGTAATAGCAATATAATACACGAACAATTTCCCTTTAGAGTTGATATCCTAATTGAATGCACCTTTATTCTTCATTCTCATGTACTTTCTGCGAGCTTTATGCATCATTTCGTTGGTTTTCTTAAAATGTTGTTCAGATTAACCAATCAGGATAAGATTAATTGACCACTCACCCTCTCAAAATAAGGTGAGCATCATGATTCGGATACGAATACCTCATAAACTATCAATGTTATGTAGCTTATCGATAATTACACCTTCTAATAAATTTTTAAAATAGCTTCTGGAAATGTTAACACTTTCTCTAAGCATCTGATTTCGTGTCACATTATATGCCAACTAAAATGGGATTTTTCATTAGGTTAGTCCAAAGATGAAATGACTTCAGTCTATTGAAAAAGTATCCTTTTATGGTAAGTTTTATCCAAAAGAAAAATAGCATAAGTTAGAAACTGTTGACTTACAGCATGATCATAGATGGAAAAGTTAACGATGTAGCCGCAGAGGGACCGATATCTAACCCATAAATTCTCTCAACATGTAGGAACGTAAGGTAATGGAAGTTGGCCCATCCAATTGGCAGAAGGCCTGTTTCCTGCCAACAAAATCAGATGCGCAAGTGGTTGCTTTCAGGAAGTGGCTAAGAAAGTATTCAGGTGGTGAAATAAACTGGGGAAGGAAGTTCACCGGAGCACTTTCACCGTCTCCACGTAAAGACCAACTAATGGACAGGTAATGCTCGATCGGAGTCGATTCATGGTTTCGATCCTGATAATTTCTTACATCAAATATTACATCAGTTTACTTTTCTCAAAATTCATGGGGAAAAATAATCATGAGACTTCAAAACTGGAAGATTTATGCTTCATTGAGCACGTTAAAGCATCATGATACTTTGTTATTGGTGATCCGAGTGTTGAGCTAAGCTACACTTTGGAGTTTCTCTTCCGTTTCCTTATCTATTTCCAGCAGTAAAATTTTAAGCCAAGACAAAGCAATCCGTGGATGAACTCAACTGTCATCAATACGATTTAAGTCGGTTTAGTTAGCTTACAGTTATCAACTTCTATACTCTATATATTTATAATCCATATGAGATTACATTTTTCAACGGTGAAGCTTTTCTTTTCAGGTACTGGTCACATGTGGTAAATTGCAGTAGTTGCAGTGTGGCATACAAACGTCTGAATGCACTTGAGATTGCTCTTCAGGTCATCTCCATAGTCTCGGTCGGCATTGTTGCTGTAACCAAACAGAGTGCAATGTCTACATTTACAAGAACT